>VXBJ01007465.1:37085-69161 GCA_013400055.1 Nycticryphes semicollaris | reverse complement strand
CTTCCCTTCCTCTCCTCTTTATTTTTATTTTTGATACAATCTGTTCAGGATGAAAGACTAATAGCCTACAAAAGCAAACAGGAGAATTTTCATGAGCTATATTTTGGTTTGCTGGAGATGTACAAGAATCATCCAAGGCTGTAGGGTTTTTTTCTTAAAGTGAGTTCTTGAGGGTTTGAGGGTTTTTAGCAGGCCACTAACATTGCTTATTAGAGCTCTGCTTTCAAAATATAAAGCATTCTTTTCAGATCAGCCTGTTGGGTTTGGTTTTGCCAGTATTTCTGGTATTTTTTTCTGCAATGTAACATCTTTTGAAGGAGGAAAAAAAAAAGTCAATAGAGATCTATTCAGCTGAATACTAAGCCAAAAAAAGTTTACTCTGTGTTGTTATTTAGCTACTCTGCAGAGAATATTACAGTATATCATTTCCTTGGGCTTTGATCTTTCAAAGATTTTTATAGACTGTTGAAGTTATGCCACAATATTCTGCAAATACTCAGCTAAGATTTAGGAGGAAATCTTATGAAAGAAATTATATTTCTATGCTTTGTGTTTTAACTAAATATATTCAATTTTCATATGCTGAAGATCTTTAAAAATTCTTTTTAAATTTGTCCTTAGGCTGATTTGAATATAACCTAATCGAAAGAGCAGAGGGGTCTCAAAAATTATAACATCGAAACTGTATCTGAAATAATAATTTTCACTAATAATGAATTTGTCAAGGTTCTTCCCATTTTGATTTTGGATTGATCATGAACAGCATGTTCCTCAGATGTCTCATATATATTTCTCATACAATATTTATCAGATATTTTCAAAGAATAATTGTTAGGTTTTAAATTGTGACAAAGTGCCTTTTTTGAAAGAAAAATAATTGTTATTTTTATCTGAATAGGTGCTTAGATATTTTTCACTGCACATAGTATGCTCTTCTGTCCCCCATTAGCAGAGAAGGTTTTACACTGGGAGACCACATTCTATTCCTTCCCTACATCTAAAATGGCAATCAACAATAAATTAATATTGGAAGGAGTCACACTTCTTCTGTGTTATCAAGCTGCTGTTTACTCAGTAGGTGGTGTCTTGCCGTTGTCTATTATTATTAACTTCATTGCTGTTAGCAGGTGTTTTCCTTCTGCCACAGAGAAAGGTGGTTTGTTGCTTTCCTTATGTATAATTTTGTTTTAGGGGAAATCCTCCTCTAACCTAGAAAAGACAACCCTGAATTTGCATTATGAGAAGGTACACACACTCAGTTTGTGATCTTATGGAACTTTAGTGAACTGCTCTCACATTCATGACCTCCAGGGCTATAGCTGATATTGCAGCACCTGTGGAGCTTAGGAAACATTTTTTTTGGGGAAAAGAAACCCTTTACCCAAGTGAAGAGCATTGGAGAAAGCCCTTGGGAGAATCACAATTCTTTCTGCTAAGGACCTCTCTGTAGGAATGAATAAACCAGGTCATGATTAACAACCAAACTTCTGAACTGCTCTGCATGCTTTTGCAAATCCCTCACAGTGTTTCCACTTCAATAAATATGGCAGATAAGTGCCTCTTTTTCCCCAAATTGCACCAAACAAATGCAGCTCTTAATAAATGAACAGGACTTATTTTTAATATGTACCATCCCTGTTTAGGATGTAAATGAAGGACAGGAAGATATGAGAAAAAGCGTATTATTATTGAATCTGATACATCATAGGAGAAAAAGAGAAAGAAATAAAAAATTATTCTAAGCTGAAAAGATATTATATGAGTATAACACACATTTTAGTTATTCACAGAGTAATTATTATTAACTTAAAATAATAAGGGAAATTTTAAAAATTCTTCCAGAATTCATAATTTGGCTAATACTGTTATGAAGTCAGCAGACATTTTTCACTATAATTTCTGACTGAAGGCCTGCTGCAGGAGGCTCAAATATATTCAAAGAGGTTTTGTATATACATTTTCTGTTTTTATCTCTAGTACTTGTACATTCTTTTTCTTTCTTCATATTGTTCACTAAAAAATAGTAAACCAACAATGAAATAAATTATGCTACATTTTCAACTAGATTGATAGTAAATTTTATTGTAAAATTATGTCCCTATTGAATTCTATTCTATATAGACAAGTGTTTAGAATTAGTGATATTTGTTAGCTCTACCCAATGGAAGCTCTCAATAACTTGCTTTTACTAGAGAACTTGATGTGATTACTGTTTTCATTGTTTTACAGACAACTCTTCAGTGAATTGTTTTTAGAATTAAAGAACACCAACAGGAGTAAGAATGAACAGTTAAGGTCAGGCAGAAGTTATATGCAGTACTTGAATTTAAGTGCTCTTTAGAGGACTGCATGTCCATGCTGACCTTCTGTGTAAGGATAAGACAATTTTTACAAACTGTTGCTTGGTTTACCCTAAGTCTCAAAATAGCCGGTGTAAAGGAGTAGTCCAATGCCTGCAGAAAGCTCACCTCTGTAATAATACATGTCAACAAGAAAGCACATGTGTATGCATGCACATACATATGAGGACAAGGGGTCTCAATTTCAGCTCGTCTGGGATATTTTCATACTCTGTAATAAAAGTTACAGTTTCAAAGGACTTCTGTGCTTTTTTGTTCTAACGGCAGATGGTTTGAGTGGAGCAGTCTATAAATGAATTGGTGGTGACCAACACAGGGCACCATTTATTTACTTTCTGTTTATAAACCTTAATGTTTGTTTTCCATGCATTCTGCTTCATGAAGATGATCACTAAGTACAAGAGTTCCTTTAAATCAGCAGTGACTGTGGTTTGGCTCTTCTTAACAATGTAAATTTATAGCTTGGTTGAAGACATTCCAGACTCCACTGTCTAGTTCTTTTCTCTCTTTCTGTTTTGTGCATGTGTGTATATCTTCATAGACCTGGTGCTGATTTTGAGTACCTGACTTCAAAAGCAGGACACAGTAAAAGAAAACAAAGAAGAAAAATCAAGGTTTATGTGGCTTCTTAAAAATCAGCATACTTAAAATGAGCAAAAAGCCAAGTCACAGTATAAAGGAAGATGCTACAATCATTCTATTTGAGGCTCACCTTCTGGTCTCTATATTATAGACTTCAACAACTATGTCTACAAAATGGTAAAGGCAGAAAAGCATGGCATTCATTCAGCCCATCAAATTTCAATTCCGGCTTAATTTGCTGACAGTACACTCTGACCTCTAAACCACCCTTCCTCTGCCTGTCTGGAATCACCTCTAAATCATCGTTGTCAGAACAATGGGTGACCTAACAGTTAGCTCTATGTACATGCTCTGGCTGTACATATTCTAGCATAATTCTCAACAGCAGGAAGAGATGCTGCAATTTTGTAGTTGGTGTTTATAACTTTGATGATGCAGAGCAGACAATGTGAATTCTGATGGAAAACAACCTAACCCCTGTCTAGGAAGACAGTGACTCAGAGATGTTCAGTGAAGGAGTCAATAGTGTTTGTGAAGATTAAGATATCACTTTTCCCACTGCTGCTTTTTGTAGAAAATAAACCCACATTTTTTAATAAGCATCATAGAGGAAGAGAAAAGAACTCAGGCTCTGGGAACTGGGTCATTATTACTTGTATCAGCATCCAGCTTGTAGCTGCTGCAAGGAGTATATCTGGTTTCCATCTGTTTGCGTGCTACGTGAGTGCCTTGGGAAAAGTGCTCCAGATAGCACCTCTGAGAGTCTCCAAAGCCAGCTGAGATGTCATCAGAACATTTCTGCCAGCGAACTAGAGGATTCCAGTTTTGAGTGGGCTTTCAGCCTATCCCATTCTCACTGAATGTGAAACCTTTTGCTTTCTATCCTGCACATGCTCTGCTTCTCCGGAGACAGACACAAGCAGAAGCAAATTGAGCCCATTTTGTCATTCATCTAGGTGGTGATCTTTCTACTTCAACTTCTTAATTCAAAGTGGAGGAAAAATATTTTTATTTTGGACTACCCTCTTTCTGTGAAAGAAGAAAGTGGGTGGTTATTTCATGGACTGCTGTAGCCCACAGAAGTTTTCATCAAGTTTAGAACTGAAATGTCTGCTGCAGCTCTGAGTGTTTTCTGGGATCACGTCTTTGAGTTCAGACCAGACTGATGGCTCCATATAGTTAAAAAACAGTTAGCTAGTGTGCTCATCCAGTAGCAAAAGCATGGGCTTGTGTTAGTCTTTAGCTGTTGGGGCTCTTGTCTCATCTGTCATCTTTTTGCAAATGGCTCCTGTGCCAAAAGAACCAGTGATACTGGGCAGTGAAGTATTGTAACCACAGTTGTCTAATTTGAATACCTCTGCAAACATACAGACATACACGTAAGTAAACATACAGTAATGAGAGTATCAGCTGACTTACAGTCACTGTTTACATGTACACTCTTAGCCTCCGGCAAATGCAAGGTAGTACAAGTGAGGTTGGCTCATTTCTTTCCATACTTTAAATGACGTCGCAAGGTCTGCCTACTCTTCTGAGAAGAAAACTTTGTGAGTGCCATCTGAAAGCTCCAGAGTGCACCTCGTTCTGCTGTTGGTACTCAAACACCAAGTTTTGGGTGTTTAGCATTTTATAGCATCCCCAGTGCTGAATCGAATACTTCAGCTGTTTATATTGTGTGTGGTCAATTTATTTAAAAAAGGAACCATAATATTCAGGACACTACAACAGCTGTTTAACCTATGGTGAAGAGAGCATTTTAATCCTCTAGCCACAGAGATGTCTCTAAACCTGAGGTGCAGGGAAATGCATTCTCCACTCAACATTCACACATTTGTAGGTTTTTTCCCCCGAGTTAGGAACCAAAGCCAGCCCTTTCTCACCATACTGGGTCAGAGAGCTTCACTCAGACTATGTCAACATGAGCAACTCATGCAGTACAGCGGATCTGGATGGGCAAACAGCTGCTGCTGAAGCCCTCACAACTATGCTAAACATGTTTCAGTGGTTTATTTTGGCCTGGCTACTGCCAGGCCCCGGGCACTGCATGCTCATTAGTGGCAGCAACATGATGGGTATGCTCCTGGGGCTCTGCATAGAGTGTAGTTTCAACTGAAATAATTCAGATTGTGTACTTTAAGAGAGTTTCATGATGTGCACAAAAGTATGGTGAGAATGATTGAGAGGTTCATTTCAAGAACACACCCTTGACCTCAACTACAAAGCTAAAACAGGTATCCCAGGGATTAGAGCAGCTGGGTTTGAGACACTTATACTGGGGTTTAGGTGAATATTTAAAAAGCCATACCATTCAGAATCCATTTTCTGACTTGCTAATTCATTGGAATTCAATTCACGGGTGCAGATTTTCCAATTTCTTCCCAGTGCACCAGAATTGCATTTCCCCAGGTGTTTCTATCTAACTGGCTTTTGGTTAACAAATGGGCCTTTGACCCCCATGAATATATGATTCCCTTTTGATAAAAAAGGACAGGCAACTCTGAATTTCTGCTGAGGCCCTTGTCAATAGTCATGTCTTGGATTTATACGAACATAGCTTTTGCATGGAGAACTTTTCTTTTTCATGTTACTTTGGTTTTCATTGCATAAGACTGTGCCAGAGATTGCTACCTTGTACACGTTCCCTAAGTTAGAACAAATTTACTGTTTACAGTTGCATAGAGTATTTCATAAAACAGCCAGTGTATTTGTGAACGCTAACTTTTCTGCTCCTGGTGGTGTTCAGAGAGACTGTGTTTGTGAACTGTGTTGTAAGCAGTGAAGAACCTCTGCAAAGATGCCCATGCTAAACTATCTCTTGCTTTCATAGCGGAACCTTTTTTCACTCACACAAGGATGAGTGGCAGCACAAAGGCACTTCAGCAGTTATTGTAGTGGTACTTTACCTCCTAAAAGGATGGATTGTAAATTACAGTCCCCTACAAACTAAAACTCTCATCATTTGGCCTCTTTTTCTTCTTCCTTTTTTCTCCCAAGCCTTTAAGGGGTCTCTTGCTGGAGCAGATAGACAGGATTGAAGTCTGGGAAAGCTCTTGACTGGATAGAAACATGAAAACAACATTAGTCACCAGATTCACCTGTACCATCACCTACAAGAAAAGCTAGCCAAACCAAAAAGGCAGAAATGTAACCTAAAAGTACTTTATGTAAATCTGTGGAGATTTTTTGGTGTATTTTTTCCTCCCTTAAAAGGTTGTCACTTTCAAACATCTCCAAACATAAGTTTTCCGTAAAGAAAATGCAACAATATTTTTTTCCAACTTTTTGCAGCACCAGTTTTACCAGTTCTGCAATTCTCATTTACTTGAAAGTCTGACACATTTTTAGTCCACCAGACATTTATTTTAATTTATTTTTTGACATTTTTTTTAGGTAGGGTGTGTACAAAGAATAGCAATTTTAGTGAAATGAAATATTTAACAGCGCAGTATCTACACATTATTTTTTTTTAAAGTTTGCAATTTATTTTCCACTGTATTGATAAACTAGTATTACACTAAAGTTTATCACATTAAGTGTAAAAACATTTATGTACCAGCATTTGTGATTCTACTTGAGAAGATTTCTTCTATATTTATTGTTGTGGAATTTCTCTGTCAGGAAACTGGCAGCAAGGCCTATCCCTGTAAATGCATGATCACGTGCATAAAGATTGAAATGCCCTGATTTGGTGGTGTACTGATATATGAAATTTCAACTGAAACATTTAATTATCTGAGATGGTGGTCTTGGTTTCCTAGAGGGCTGGTTTCATTGGAGTTCTTCACTTATATGTACATGGGAGTTGCATGTATGCATATGTAACTAAGGGAGGAGTTCTTGGCAATTCAGCACTCATCATGCTGTTTTACAGAATAGCACTAGATATGCTAGACATAAGCATATGTTAAAAAATGTCAGTATGGAGTCCAAAGTGAAAATATGCATCTCTTAATTTCTTGACAAATCTTTGAACAGTATAGAAAAGAAAGTCAAGCTCCAACTACGATCCTGATATTCTGTCACTAAGAACATGTTAATTTATGGAAAGGGTGAAAAATGCACTCTTTGTGGACTACTGCAGCAGCACGACACATGGAGGAATATGTTCGAAACTTGCCAATAGATCAGCTAGCAAGAGTGTGTTAATGGTGTTTCCTAGGAAAAGTACAGGTCTCAGCTTCAATCCTGACACCTCTCTGCTGCAAAGGAGAGGAGTTATATGACATTCAGTCTAAAATCTTTGCAGTTTATTTTTCCTAGGCTATTTGTTGAGATCCATCATTTGTCATGCAGAGAAAATGTAAATAATTTTTTTCCAAGTACTGGGTCTGTTCTGCCCCCTCCTTTTCCCTGGCACGATTGAGGCTCTGCACAGACTGTCTGTGATGCGCTGCCTCCTGTAATGTTAGTAGTTGGCACGCACTCACTGCACTGTGGTGTGATGTCTTAAAAAAGGTGTAAGTCTTTCTGTGTTCAATGAAATTAAGAAGTATTATAAACGGAGTCATTATTTTACTCACCATATAATTAACACATGAAGTCTGTGATAAGTTCCTGTGAAGACTAATATTTTCCCTCCAAGACTTCAATTCTTATTCAGAAAAAAAAAAAAAAATCATTTAAATGTATCACAATGAGAAATGGAAAAATAGCTGCTGAAGTGGCAGTGTTACAGGTACTACTTATCTAGGTGTTCCAGGGCACAGCCTGAACAGCAGAATCAGGAAGAAATTTTCCCCCTATGTATAGCAGTATTCCAGGAAACACATTCCAGGGATCACATCTTTCCTTGCAGCATCTGGAAATTAATATTAGGAGGATACAGAGAGACCATCCAGACACAACATGTGGTGACTGGCAGTTAGAGTTTCCCATCAGATGTCCATGCAGTATTATAACATAGCTGGCTAGGTTCTACTGAAATTCATAAAATATGAATGCTGTGCAAAACAAACATGGAAGAATAGGGAGATGGGCTTTCCACCAGGAAGAAGTTTAAATACAAGTCAGTTATAAACATTTCTGTTCTCTTCCCTCCTGTGTTTGGCCAGACACAGCAACATATCTATCTTTCTATCCCTGACAGGTTTCATTGCAAGAAGTGCCAATAACAGTTATGCTGAGTTTGGCTGAATGTAAGCCGTGACTTTTTTTCCCTCAGCTCTTTAGACTTTAACAACACTATCAGTTCATAACAGACCACCTGTTTGTTTTGTAGTGCCTGCCAAAACACATAAGTGTTAATGAGGAAAAGAGATGCTACTTAATATGTGTGTATATTTATATAATATGCATAAATGCATACACATTTAATATACACATTTCTTTCCACTGAGGCAGATAGTAGATAAACATCTTGATTGCAAGGTGAGGGGTTTTTTTCCCCTTAAGTCACCTTGCTGAGTTTATTTAGCATCAGGGAGCAGTGTGAAGATGGAGAAGTTTTATAAACCCTTTTGCAAAGGACTTCATTCCTGATTTCAAACTCAGAGTAGACAGTAGACATCATGGAGTGATCCACAGATTGTATATCCTGAAGTCAGTGGAGTTGTATTATTTACAGCAGCTGTGTTATTTTTGCCATGTACCAATTATATGCAAACAAGCATGCACATGGCTTTTTCATTGAAAACAAAAAAGTAGAGAACTGGTTCCTTTTCTCTCAAAATGTTGCAAACAGTACTAAAATTTTCAGTCTTTCCAAACATCAGAAGACGGGGTGCACTGAGTGAGCCACATCTCTTTCAACCATAAAGTAGTACACTTTTGTCTAGCTTTGACTGAAGATCTAGACATATATTCGTTTCATACCTGACTTAAAATGTAGGCAAAAGGAGTGAAGACCTAAATTTCCAGGACCTTTTTCCCAACAAAAGGTACCAAGGGCTGGATTTTCAGAGATTCTGAGCAACTCTATCCTCCCATCTGAATTCTTACTGGAATTTAAAATTAAGAACACTGTTGTTTGGAAAAAGTAAATGGAAAACAGAGGAAAATAATAGGAAAAACAATAGGACAGAGCATAATAGCAAAGAGGAAGTAATTTATTCTGTAACATTAGTTAAAACTGACCAATACATCCCAGCTCACTTCTTACACTTGAAGTACAGTCCTCAGCTGTTTAAAAGTATCTTTCTAGAGTTTAATAGTAAACACTAAGATTGTAAATCTTGGAAATTAGTGTCAGTTTTGAAATTCATGTGCAAACTGATGTGTCAAAGGGTATCTGTAAGTCTCAGACAACACTGAGAATCAAATTTGAATTCCTACAGCAATGCTGTCTCTTCTGCAATAGAATCCCACAGACTGTATTATGGAAAATCTCTGTGATTGAATCGAAATATTTTAACTAGATTTGGAAGAAACAACTGAGACGCTTGAATGGAAAGTGCCAAAATTCTGAAAAGACTGAGTGTCCTTGTGCAGGTCATCAGAAAGCAGGAAGAGAACATCTGATCATCATTACATCCAATAGCTATTCTAGTTTGTTCAGTAAATTCTGTCATAGAGGAGAAACAGATTTTTACTTCTTTAACTCAAGATTTTGATCCCATGTGTACTGAAGCTTCCCTCTACATATTATTTGTATGCAGAAATTTAAAATTCTATTGTAGGCAGAGCTATGTATACCCTCGAGCTTTTAGTATTTACCAGTCTTCAGACCCTACATCATGACAATTTCATGCATTAAGCACATGAATACCTTTAAAGTACATGGAGTAAGTATAGTTTAAAAGAAGGTGAGACATCAGGCCTTTCAGAAAATTTATGTCTTTTATTGCTTCCTATTCTGTACCCTTTTAAAGAATTACATGTACTAGTAAAATAAAATGGAATATAAACATAATTTTAACATTTTTTGAAGTAAATTATTTTGCTCCAGAACAGATTCCAAACAGAATTATTAAGGAATAGTTTTTCTGCAGCAGCTATTTCTGAATAACTCCATATTAGACTGAATCTAAAAATAAGTTTGCAGAAAATCCTAGAGATACCCAAAATAACTCACTTAAATATCTAAAACAATACAGATAAGGCCAGAGGCAAATAATGCAGGATGTTTATCCTGCAGAGAATAGTAGGACTACCGTATTTCCATTCTGTACTGCAGAATGTAGTGCAGACACATTCCCATGTCAGCCTTTGACTGATTTTTTATTGTATGTCAGTGTCTCATCTTTAGAAACAGGACTATTGTGATGATAAGGCTGATTAGTGAGTGAGAGGTGCTCAGATGGTATCGTGATGAGGTAATAGAACATGGATTATGTCTATGCGGATGCATTCATTCATGCAAAAGTAGGAATTGGGAATTATTTCATCTACATTACACTAGGAAGGCAGAGAACTAGCACAAGGTATTTTTAAGAAGCTGCATTCTGACACAGGTCAGTAAGAAAATAGAATCAAAATCTCATGCTAATCATGGTGGAAAAAGTAAAGTACTACTGGTAAAAATTCTTAAAAATTGTTGTGGTTGATTCTACAAAAGTGAAGTGAATTGCTAAAATATGGAAATTAGACTACCCTAGAAAATGTCTTTCAGGAACCACGCTTTACATTTGGAACTGTATATAATGACTATTACAGAAAGTGCCTGAATTTATGTAAAGTATAAGTGCCTTGGAAAACATCATTACAGAAGTGAGATGTTTTGAAGAAATATTTGTTTAGACCCCTAACTTATAATCACAGAATCACAGAATCTTCATGGTTGGAGAGGACCTCCGAGACAATCTAGTCCAACTAGAGCATGCCACTAGAGCATGCCCTGAAGTGCCACTTCTACACATTTCTTAAACACCTCCAGGGATGGCGACTCAATCTCCTCCCTGGGCAGGCTGTTCCAGTGCCTGTCTACTCTTTCAGTAAAGAATGATTTTGGCTGGAACACAGGGTAAATGTCACAAGAGAAACTATAGCTGAAATGTCTAAAATGTGAATATCCTTAAAAATATCAAGTAAAAATTGGTGGTGAATTTTCTATAGGAATAATTATTAGGAAAGGAACAAAAAGGATAAAGACTTGGAACATAATAGCTCACCACATCCTGTTTAAAACTCTGAATATTGGTTTTAGCTTTCTGAAGATATATATAGATATATAGATATATTCACTTTTCTCAGAAACTCAAGGGATTTAAAATTGTCACATACTACACAGTCTATGTGTTACAGTAATACCATTAACAGTACCTGAGGTATCTCGTTAGCAATTTATTGGACAGATTCCAAGACCATAAATTAATATTCACAAGGAGCCACAGGGAGAGGACAAGGGGCAACAGGTATGAATCAGGCAGCCACAGACCCAAAGACCTGGCTGGCAATCATGGCAGATGTTCATACCCAGAGTGTGAGACAGACAAAAAGAAAAAGAGAATAGGAAGAAAAAAATGACCTTTCTGAAGCGAGAGCACAGAAACATTCACTTTTACTCTTCTGTTGATTAAAATGCGGGGTCAATAAAGTTAGCTAATCAACAGACTTTACTTATCAAAAATTATGCAAACAACGGGGCAAATTATATTAAAATAACTACTGGAACAGTTTGATTGTTTAAGAAAAAACAAAGTAAACAAAGCTTAGTTCCTCCTCCCATAGGTTTTTAATGTATTTTGATGAAAGAAAACACTGTATGAGCTAAATTTTACAAGTATATATTTGCTTATTATTTATTTGTAAGTAAGGTGGGGGAATCAATAACGTGGATAAAAATGCTGTTAAAATACTCTGTCATTAAAACAGATTCTACCCCAAGTTAGTTAACACCAGCTATTGTGATGAAGAGTACTTCTCCGGAGATACTTGACTTTCAAGCTGACTCTTCTTTCTAATGGGTAAAGCTCAAGCCAACCACTAGAAACAGTGAGGTTGTACATTACAGGGCAATGAAATTTGTATCAAAATGCTTTTGGAGGGGTTTCTGAAAATACAATTGTTCTGTATTTTCTTTTCTTTTGATATAAGTATTGTCTTTTATCCTCAGTCAGGTTTTTTCACAGATGCATAGTTTCAAGGCAGCTTAAGGACCAGGACAGGAAGTTGCTAGGACCTCTGCTTGTTAATGGTTCATGCTAATGCACAACACCTCCTAGGCACAGTGGTAAATTTTGCATGGGCAAAACCCATTCACAACAGTTTGGAAGGCAACCAAGATTAGACATTATCACCGTGAAGTGTGCTTTTGCCGCTTGCTGCAGGTCTAGAGAACAGATTCTATTCCATAGTATTTACTAATCCACAAATAAAGTTTTAAGTTCCATAAGTGTTAAAGGATTATGTGTTTTCTTTTTCATCGATCATCAAGAAAGCATCTGAACACTTACTGATTCAAGCCTCATGTTTGGTAGGGTGATGGCTGACTGCTAGATGCACAGTGTATAATTCCCAGCTAATGTCTACAGCAGGGAGATGGGACAAGAGTGTTTCCCACACAAATCTCTTCAGACTTCATAACTTTGTGCTGTTGTTCCTTGCAACTTTGTTGTGCAAGGCGTTACTACTTTTTACTGACACATTCCTGAGGCTTAGTAGGCACCAAGGTCAAAATCAATCAGGAATCCTGTGGCAGAGCAAGGTGTCCTGTTCTCTTAAGTTCTAGTCCAATGGTTTGGCTGTCCCTCCTTTCAGCTCATGTACTAAAAGCACGCTAGTCTTCTTCCTTGTTGCAGACTGACAGGGAGAGAATTAGCTGAGACATTTTAAAGCACCATTTTTGCTTGTGATTGATGTTTTCCAGAAATGTGTGTATCAGTCCTATGTATGATTAAAATATATCAATAATAAATCCTCTATGTGCAAATGATATTTAGTTGCCTGCCAGTCCATCTGTGGTCTACACATGGAGGCAAGAGTGCTAAACAGAACAGATGTCATTGGAAATATAAGTCTCTAAACATACATATATTACATAGGCTTTCATTAGAAGGCTGAGTTTTAAAATCTGTGTCTTTCTAGTATCACTATGTTGTATGTTTCAGCCTGGATCATGATGTCCTCGATTGTTCATAGCAAGGTCTTTACAAGCTTCATCTGCCTGCTTAGTGGAGTAAAATTATCCAAGAAATCTTACACACATCTTTTAACCTGGGCCTCCGAGAACAATAACTTTCAGACCTTTTACATCTAAGCCTACACTGAGCACAGACAAGGGCAACACATCCTTGCTCTTCATCTCTTGGCAGCAATCATTAAGGCTAAATTTGCAGTAAGGAGTAATATATAAAGGGTTATATACTACATTTTAGGTGGACTATGGGAAGCAAAGCTGGCAATTCACTTTAGGTATCTACATTAGGATATTAGCATGTCTAGGTTTCCTTGATGAGTGGAGACCCTGCCTAAGATCTCTGCAGGAATGTCTCCCTTTCTGCTGACCACTTGAGGACATCTAAGCAACTAAGTGCCTAAATTTAGGCTTCTATCTCACTAAAGAATTAAACTTAAATCTATATGCCACATTGTGTGGAGCTTGGTGCAGACACCTGTACACCAACTTTGATTTTACTGTTGCATGTCAGTGGTTCATCATAGGTCTTGTCAACACTGAGGGCTGGTGCAGTGCAGCATTGCAACTAATAAGAACTGCCTCTTTGCAGAGGCAACTTGCTGAGTAGTACAATCATCCTGTTTTCAAGTAGTTTCATTATAGATTGGATGTTTACAATTAACATAAACATGATTTATCAATTTGAGAAAAATCAAATCCTGGGGACATGAGGTTTTTCACTGAGACAATAACTGCATTCTTTGTCTCCTTTTGTATTTTACATCAAAATAGCTATCTTGAGGGACACGACAAGAAAAGCCAGCCTCTTTAGAATCCCTTTATTAAGGAAATAAAGCTCTCCTGATTTGTGATGTGGTTTTGTAAGAGAAAAAAGCTTTTGGCAAGTGACATAAAGGACTTGAGAGAAACTGGCCAAAGTGAGGAGAAAAAGTTTTGTTTTCTGAGAAACTGCTTGTAAAGAAAAAGAAAAGGACAGTTTACTTTGGGTTTATTTAACAATGAGCTATCTGAACTTACAATTAAGACAGAATACAATTATTACTACCTTTTCCAATGGCACCTGAGGGAAAAGAAATGGTCAACTAATATATTATACCATCTGTTACTGTGTATGCACTTTTATTTGTTATTTCTGATTAGAAGACCACTTATCAGGTAATGCTGAAACAAAGAACAAAAAGAAAACTTCTGCCCGATGGAATTTAGTCTCGGTAAAAGCATTAAAGGGGCACAAGGAGACACACAATGTGGCAGTGTGGCAGAATATAAACACAAATACAATTCTGTTTTCCTTTATGATCTCAGGATATGAGCCCATTCCAAGTTTTTCTATTTCAAGTGTCGTAATTCAGATATCTAAAAATCAATAATCTTCTACCTAAAGAGAACCTTCAACCAGCAATTTTTGCATTATAGCTGGTAAGACAACACTCCTTTTCTAATCCATGTTATTAAAAATAAACTGCCAATAGAGTAAATAAACCAAGGCTTCAGTAATATGTTTCATATCTAAAATAACTTTCAGTATTACCAGCCACGCAGTGGCATGTGAAATGGATGAAATAGACACAATGTGCATAGAAAAATGTTAGGCCCATATAGGGACATTTCAAGTAACAAGTAATGCATTCTGTCATAGTGAGCACAGGGAATTTTGATTAGAAAATAGTTTGTAATCACATCTACACAGAGAAGCATGTTGGTTCAGCTCCAAAATGTGGTCATGAGAGCAGAGGCTCTGACTCTGAAAACACACTGATGGATGGGACTTGATAAGACCCATTAAGTCTATGGGAGCATTTCCGGTTTTTTAAACAGGACCTTTGTGAGACCATTTATCAGTTTCATTAATTTCAGTAGGGCTACCCATATGCATGAAATCATGCCTATGTGTTTCCATTTTTAGAATGTACTCTTAAAATTTGCTTTCATATTTGAAAGTTTCTGTGATGCAACTTTCAGAGTAACCTTGTGTATAAAAGTACCACTGTGTCAGTCAGATAATGGTTTGGGGTTTGGTATTTTTTTTAGCTTATTCAGTATTTTTACTGAATAATACTTTACCGTTGGGTTAATACATTGTTCAACAGTTATAGCCTAACTCTACCATTTCTGGCATTCTAAATGGAATATAACAGTTTCTTTCAATAACATGCTGCTGTATCAGGCAGTGGATAGGACTTAGATTTGGTTTTGAGAGAATTAGGTCTGCCGCAAGCCACTAAAAAGCTTGAACAAGTAATTTTTCTGTTTTGTACTTAAGTGTATCTACCTGACAAAGAGGGAAATAAAAACAAAACTCTGTAAAGCATGAAAACTATGAAACAAAGTACTGTGAAATTAAATAACAAAAACACAGTTATGTAATTTTTAATTACACACACACTTTCCAACAGACAATACTCTGTAAGCTACCCTGTGCACATACTTTTTTATAAAATCTCTTTAAAAAGTTTTTTCACCTCCAGATCACAAGAAGTAGGGTTGTTTTATACATTTGCCTTTGAGTCATCCAAGTCAGATAAGTAATATGAATATTAATGCCATTTTTCAAGTAATTGTTCCTTGAAGTTCAGGACTTTCTAACAGAATATTTCTTTTAGTAAAGATCATTGAAATGCCTGAACAAGACTTCAGAAAAGGAGTTCTTGTGTCAAAAGAATGTGTGGATTTATTCTAAGCTGTATACTATTATTTACACTCTAACGTAGAAGAAATACCAATTTAGGACATCTACAGCTTCTTACAAGACACTCAAATTGAACAAATTTAAATTGACATCTGTCAAATTCAGTTAAAACCATAATGATTTAAACCATTAGATAGTTATTAAAATCCTATTATATCATTTAATTGTACTGGTCAAAACAGCCACTAAAAGATGCATCCAAAACTAGAATTAGAATTTAAGTTTTGTTTGGCATCCTGGAAGTTTCAGTCTGCCTTTTTCCAATTGTTTACAGACTACTTGATTTGATTTTATTAAATTTTTGTTCATTAAAATGCTTCTGTCTCCTCACTAATACTAAAGTATAAGGACAAGCTCCAAGTAAACATTTCTGATACAGTTTAGAGAGTGAGGAAGGGAGATACCTCACCTGACTTTAGACAGCCAGGGCTTGTTTCGTTTACCCACAGAGACAGCAGTGGCCCTTGAGATACCCCAGGAATTCCAGCAAGTTCACTTGAGGCTTCCAGATAAGACGTGGGACACACAGGGCACTCAAATCCTTCTGGAGACAATAGTATGGGATTCAACTCACTGATTAAAGTACTTAATATGTCTACTTTATAGGTATTATAGGTCATTACAGTCTTGAGTTTCTTTATAGCCAATAGGAATTATGAAGTTGATGCAGTTACAATTGATGCCCAGAGAACTATTCAGTTAATTTAAACATCAGTTGACCAAATTTATGTGTACTATAGAGCACTTTGAATACCTCTATGGATGCCACTATATCAACTGAACTCTATTGACTACATATGAGTTTAGATGCTGTTATCAAGACAGGACTGTATAGTTCTCCCGAGATTCTCTAGGGTACCCTGTCTGGCCTATGGCTGTCCCTGTAGAAGATCATGGGTCACTTGTAGGTTCTTAGTCATAATTATTAACAACATGTGAGTGTATCCCAAACCTTTGGGCATCTCAACATATACTTCAGAGACTACATTTAGGCAATGAAAGCAAACCCCAGATTTCCTACAGTCTCTGACATCACAGGCACATAATACTGGGTGTCTGAACATCCCTTCCTGAGAATTTAGAGAATTCCTCTGAGCTTGGGATGAGAAAAGGTAGGTGCTTAGCAGGGAATGGACAGTCAAAACTTATAGTAATTTTTAAACTATTTTAACTAAACATACACCCATCTAAATTTCTGCCCTCAGGGAAAAAAAATTATCATTTAGTAGGTCATTAACATTAGACATCATGGGTCATAGAATACTTATGCATGTGATTCAATAAGCAATGTTATGTCTGTACAAATTTTGAGCATATTGTCTTTTGTTAACAGATAAAATTATTGCAAAGTTAGTGTTTGGTAGTAAGCATATAGTTGCACTACTCCATCCCTCTTATTAAAGCATAGTAGAAAGTAATCTGGGCCAAACTGGCTTAGCACCACTGTGGTGCAGAGGATAATCTTATGTCATAGGGAGAATTTATGTCGCTACATGAAGAAGTGATGCTTCGGGGACAGTAGACACAAAACCTCTCAATTCCATGTAATCCTACTTTTCCTCACTCACTTCTAATCCTTTCCACAGCAATAAACCGTGCACAAAAGTGCAGAACATGTCTGAATCTCCCTCTTTCCTTAGGTATAATCATGGCATAGGGCTTTATCCTGCATAAGTTTCTCTTTCAAATAAATGAGACAGAAAGAACTTCTTGATATGGGGGAAAAAAAGCTTGCTTTCAATTTGCCTGATCAACAACTAGAGAAACTAAAGAAGTATGGATGTGCTCAGAAAATTCTAGATGAAGAATCCTATCTGATTATTTTGTATCAGTGCAGATCATTGTATTGCCTTTATGTCACAAAAATATAAATGAATTCACCAAAATAAGATGTGTTAGTTGAGCATTGGATAGTAGAGTATGTGCTGCTAAATTGCAGCATATAGTCTACTATTTATGCCATTAATTTATTGATGTCAAACTGGAGGAGATTATAAGTTTTCCAGAAAATGTGTTTCCTTTAACTAATGTTTCATATTTGCTCTTATGAGTAACCAGTTCCACCATCCCCATGTTTTCCTGGGACAGATGCATGCAAATGATTTCTGCTGAATGAACTTTCAGCCTTATTTTCTACAGTGTTTCACCTTAGTGCCAGTCAGCATGCAAATTTTGTTCTCAATGGGATTACTCAGAACTATGCTGGTAAGAGCTGCATTTGCTCATTAATTTGGAGCTCATTAGCCGAGACTAACTGGACAAGGATAAGAACAAATTATTGTCACTGTCCAATGAAGATTAATTGTTTGTTATGTAAATATAATTGTATACTAATGTAATTTGATATTGTCCTTCTAATATAACCTAAAATTCAAAATATCTGCTAGAAACATAACATAAAATTAACCCAGAAGTAGCTTAGCCTTGAATGTGGTGTACTTCTTTGGTTTTTACAGGGATAACGCATAATTTACAGGGGTAATGCACATAATGTGCATAGTAGGTAATATATGTAAGTTCTTGTCTGTATTTTGAAATAAGGTAATTGTGTACCCTTAATTGGAATATGTCTGTTTTGTTAAAAAGAACATACTCCAAAACTTTTTCATCCCTGAAAAAATATATCAATCAATGTTCTGTGAACAAATTATGAAATTCTCAACATAGTCATATGTCATTATTTTTTGGTGTTTTCCTGAGCCATTTCTGAACTCAGGCTAAATTTTGTGAAAAACTGAATCAAACTTAACTTTCAAATGTAAACAACTACCAATTCAACTCAGCGTCCCACAGTTTACTCAGTCACAGATGCAGATAGTATTTTTTAAAACAGGGCAGAAATTTTATTCACATACTCAACTAACTTGAGCTGACCTCAAGCATATAATTACAAAGATAATTGGGATGAGGCTTGTTATTGAGCAACAATATCTTCTTAAGGCACTCCTAAACGATTTCCCTCCCTGTCCTTCCACACCTCTGTTGGTAGTTACTTGTTCCTGCTTGTATATCCAAGCTTGTCACTCCCTGGGCTATGTCAGCTTGGTTGCTTGGGAAAAAGGGAGGTGGAGACATTTCAATACATCCTTGATGGAGGAAAAGGGTGCTAAAAGGTTGCCCTTGAAAAGTGAGAACCATAAAGAGAAAAACTACCAGTGAGGGATGGGAGCAACATGCAGAGCAGGGAAAGTCTGTCTCCTAGATAAAATTTACACAGCATGGACGGAGATTTGCAGTGATTAATGGTCTGATCAAAAACTTTTAGAAATAATTTGAAAAACATGTGGTGTTTCTTCTGATTTCTGGAAGATCTCTGGGAAAGGGGAGTCCCGCTTTCTGTATGAGAGTGATTTAACACTGAAGAGTTTACCTTGATGTTCCCTCACACCTGTATGCCTGAGAGACATGTAGAAAATGTTTTAACCAAGGCCTTCCAAAAGCCTCATTTTAACTTCAAGCATCTGATAACTTTTCTTAGAACACGAAAATGTGATCATTTGTTGTCTTACTCATCACCACAAAGAGGGGGTGAGAAAATGTCTCTTGGCACACTTGTACTAGTTCTTGTATTAGTTGTTTGTGGAAAATATACTAATAAACACTTATATTAGTTCTTTGTGGCAAACATTTCTTCATTTGCTCTTAAAAAAATAAATTAATTACTTATTTCCTGCAAAGACATTTGTCTCTCACTCATACCTGTGCAGATGCATGATTTCAGTAGAAGCAGCCTGAGCAACGTTAAGGCTGTACACAGGGATTCCTTCCAGCAGTAGCTACCTCAGCATTTTCAGATTGTTTCCTGTGTGTGCCAGAAATACTGTGAGTGGGACAGGAATGCAGAATACGATCTGATACATTCTGGAAACAGAAAAAAAAAGATCTACATACATACAGCTGGTTTGCAGAGTGTTTGGTAATGTGAATTCTTGGGGGAGAAAAAACATTCAAACTTTCCCTTCTGGAGTATTCCCAAGTGTGAGGAATTGTAATATTACTTTTGCTTTTAAACACACTCATAGGTACATGCCTCATACAACTTATGATGACTAATAGCCACAATACTTCTTTGCATGTGATTGCTTTTTTGCAATATAGTGAAAAATCCTAAGCAGTGCAGAGTTTGAATGCTAAAAGCTATGAAGTGTTTGAATGGTAATGTCAAAGTAGCTTCAGTGGGTGTTTAACAATTCTGCAGAATTGTCTGGAATGCAAAAGCAAAACTTGTTTCCTTCAATGGCCTCAAGTGCCCTCTGGCAACTTCCTTGCTATCAGTAGTTTAATGGGGTTGAGATATCACTGACTGACATCAGTATCTTTTAAATAGCGTTGAGATAATGTGGAATTACACAAAATTCTTTTGAAAGATATTGAAACAAAACAACATAGTTCTGTTCTCTAAGTTATGTAACTAACTATTCACAACCTTTCACACGTATCACCCACATCATCCTTTTTTTGTGATGTAAACTGGAGGAGAAGCCAAAGCTGGCTTCTTAAATTTACTGATTTTTTTTATTTCCTCTGAATATGAAGTTATGACCTAAAAATGAATGGGTATTGGCAACAAGTGAGGAAAATAATACTTTGTTTATTATCGATACTGTGGTAGCATCTATAATATAAATAAAGAGAACACCACAAACATATTGCTATATACTTCTCTGTTTTGATAGTACTTAAAGTCTGATTTGGAATACAGCTTTATTGTCAAAGGAATAAAAGGATAACATTAGGAAGGGGTACCTGGCTGATATTAGGGAGGGTTGTTTGAAGACCCTGTCAGTGTATATAAGTATAGGTATAATGTAGGTATAAATTGCTAGCTGCCACGGCCTGGTCCATCTTACGTCATGCAGCCACCATTAGACAGAAGCAAAGAAGTTCAAAATTAAGTGAGAACCTACTTGTCAAAGCTTTCTCCACTTCCAGAGGATGACACAGTTCAGTCTTTGGTTTGTTTTGTCATGGGTGGATTTTAATTGCTGCTGTAGTCACTTTTCACAATATATAACTAATCACAATGCCTCTAATGCCTTTATGATAGTCATCATAATTACTGGAGATATCTTCACAAGAAGTCATTCACGTTCCTCTGAGCTGGAAGCATTCCAGAGTTTGCATTGTTTTGCTATGAGAATAGCTATAAAATGTGTTATCTGCTGGAAACATTTCCTCCTCTGTTTGAACTTTAAAATTGTTATCTGATTAGCTTGCTGCAAATTGCAAAGGTAAATGCAATGCAGTGTGCATAGCACTCTGATCTTTAGTGGCCATTAGATTTACAAATGCACATGGTGTTGGCTCCTGACCCTATCGTGCATCTGAGCAATGGCTACTTGCTATTCTGCTTTGCTGACATCCTACACCGGTATGATACCTGGCTGACATATACAGGGAGCGACTTATGTTGTCAGGCCCGTGGTTCTCAAACAGCTGCCTTCCCACAAAAATTCAGTACTGTTAAAAATAAATGGAGCAGTTTGCTTGTTGAATTTGCCTCACCGGTAGCAATCCTACCCGTTGATATTGCCTTATACTAAGCTTGTAAATAGCTCTTAAAGGGCTTAGAAAGAGTGAATGATCTGGCTAAGGCATATGTAGCTGGCTTAGCTACATATTTTGTGACCCAATTCTCAGTTTGGCCCTGACCTTTCGCAGGAAGGTTTAAATGTCCTTTGCATTCCAGCTGTTTCAGCTTACTAACTACTGCAAAGTGCTGACTTTTATTTTTCACTTACTTTTAATGCCTGCACACATGGAACACGCGTTGCATCGTTGGTTCGAAGAGGGCTCATACCATGGCTGTCCATGCCTTCCTTAACTTACTCCTGTTCAGGAGGAATTTTCCAGATGTGGTCACCAAACACTTTATTGGCAAAGCTGTGCAAAACATCAGGCAGTTTTGAAACATATTAACTTTTGGATAACAGTCCACATGCTTCCAACAACCAGTTTATCCTTCAGCTTGCAAGGAAGCACTGAAGAGAATAAACCCCTATAGACTCCATGAAGCAGCTTGAAGCAACTGCTTCATAAGTGCCTGTCACATTCTTATTGCATTAAGACAGCAGACGTGCATCCAGCCTTTTCCTCTGTGCAGATAAACTCCAGTCACAAATTAATTAATACTCCTGTAGCTCAACTCATTCTTTTTCCCTTACTACCCCCAGTTTGTGTAAACTAAAAAGCCATAATCCTCTAAAGATTTTGCAGTCTTATGCAATGTGAGTGATTTGGATGTCACAAACAGAAGATTACAATAAGCTGAGAGTGAACAAGCAGGAAAACATATTGACAAGTCATCTTGGCATAGCTATTTATGTCAATACAAGTTGTGACACTGGGAACAGAAAAATGTTTTACAAGGGCAGAATTTACATTTAAAAGTGGCTCTGGGAAAATTTATTTGACCAAAATGCAAAATTATACTTAAAAAAACTAAAAAGAAAAAATACTATTAAGAGAAAAGCATTAAAGTGTTGAGAAAAGTGGAGGATTAAGATGGAAATCTTAATGCATTTCCTGGTACATTAAAGAACTGTTTTTAACAGTTTTCAATTACACGATCATATAAATTTTTCCCCTCATGGGTACTCTGCCTCAATAACTACAAAGAATAGATTGTTTCTTCTAAATGAGAAACTACTTCATATTTTTTTTATTGTTCAGTGGGTGGCCCAATATCCTATTTCATGCACATTATTCAAACATTGCTCCAAAGGCAGAATATTAATTTTCTAAAGAGTTTTCGATTATATTTATCACTGTCATATATGAATATTTCACAAACTGAGGAGTTAAACTTGAAATTGTTTCAACAAAGGGGGGGATGATGTTATTTCTATTAAATAAATTCTTTGGTCTGCAAATCACAAGGTTAAATAAGGGTCAGGCATTTTCACTAATTTAGGGTGCCTCATTAAACAGTTAAGAGTTTGGTTTTTTTCCAGATAAATTAGCATTGTTAAACATGTAAAATGTCAACATACAATTTTATGTAACTCAGGAGGGAGGTGTTAATGTTCAGTATTTCTACAAATCTGGCACGGGGATATTATGGCTGGTACCTGAAAAAAAGCAAAGTATCAAATTAGTAATGTCTGTTAGAGGCTTGTAAAACATCAGATTTGTTGGAGGCTTGGAGTGCCCAGGATTCTCTTAATTTAGTTGAAGACAGTCCCAGATCTTCCACTGATATTATGTTTTATTTAGTGAATAATGGACAAAGCAGTTTCTTCAGTAAACAAAGTTGCAGGTCCTTTCACTGCTGATTCTTTAACCCTGATTCACCTCCATAGCCACCCTGAACAGTGAACGAGGCTGAAAAATTATGACTGTGATATAATTAAAGACTGTCAACAAGTGAATGCACACAAAAGAGATTAATTCAGAAAAACATAATTTTGGTGTTTCTTAATCTTAGTTTACAATCTTTTGAAATAGGGTAATTATACTTGGCTATGTTTTGAAATAGCTGTCTAATATTGCAGATTAGAAAAAAACACAGACATGTTGACCCCCAAAGCACTTTCTGTGCAATAAAATATCTACTTGGTGACAAAATATTGATAGTCACTTTATTCCTTTGTACGGATGAAATCATTGATTTTGCAAATCTGACTTCCAGCATATGAACTAATCCCTGATAGCAATAATAAGTGGTCATCCTCTGCAAGCACGTTTACTGGAAACAGAAAGTTCAGCAGAAACTATCGTCTTGGCTTCCATTCCTTGACCCTCTGTCTTGTTCTTTCCAGTCCATTCTATTCTGAGATCCAGATTTCCTCTTTCTTCAGTCTTACTCTCATTTCCAGTAATACAAACTCATTGAGTGTGATCTCCTCAATGAGGAAAAATACTGTGAGCTCTAACATTCCAATTAGGTTGCTAACATGTTAATTCAGAAAAGCAGTATTTGATATGCTTTCTTTTTTCCCTTGTATCATATAGTCACATTCATATGCAATCGTATCTTTGTTTACCTTGCCTGCAAAAGGAGTTTTTAAAATTTCATATGTTCCTTAGATTTCTTTTGTTTTCTCTAGAGTTTGTTTTTCCCTTCATCCTGTTGCTATCATATAGATAACATTTACACTGCCTGGATAAGAATCAGATTCCAGTTCTCATTGCATTTTTAATTGGCCTATGAATTGCATATATGTGTTGAAGCATTCAATATCAGCTTTTATCCACCCCAGTTTACAAAATTCCTGCAAAGGATTAGAGAACAAAAACACGAATATTGCCTAATCCTAGTATATGATTTTTCAATAAATTAAAGTAGAAATAATACTAATTTAAAATCAGTGGTTTTGAAAACACAAGAATGACTTAAGATCCCAACACTATGTTACTGCCCTCATTGAAGTGGATAGTTTAAAACAAAATCAGGTGTTCTACACATGACTCCCTGGCCATTCACATTCCACATTGTCACATTCTTTAGAAGAGCTATATTTTTATTCATCAGAAAAGATGTCTTCAGAGGAAAAATAAATTCTTCAAAAAACATGGGTATATTATTAAACTGATATATATTGTCACAGAATCACAGAATATCAGGGATTGGAAAGGACCTTGAAAGATCACCTAGTCCAATCCCCCTGATGGAGCAGGAACACCTAGATCAGGTCACACAGGAACGTGTCCAGGTGGGTTTTGAATATCTCCAGATGTCCCCCCGCTTATGCTTCCATCCCCTTTACTCTACTTGCTGAATAGCACACACTTGTACTATCTTGTCAGGTGAGGCTATTGAAAGAAGACTGAAGTTGAATTTCTAAGCCCACGATGGGGCACCTCTTTTGTTTCTAGTCTCTTAATTTCTTCCTCTGCTCTTTCATTATTTGTAAAGACAATACAAGCAAGGTCTGACATGCCAGAAAAAAAAAAAGAAGATATGACTCAAGACCTTGCTAAATGCTGAACAAGCCAAATTTTGAACTTCCAGGAAGCTCAGAAAATTCCTGGAGCTTTGTATGAGGGAGTTCCCCTGATTTTCAAAGGCTGTTCTTCCTTGTTATAAACAGTATCACAAGTGAAGAGTTATGAAACTACTCTGGATAGTGTCTCAATATTTTTGATCACATCAGAAGCAGGAAATTCCTCCAGATATCTCATCAAAGAGGAACAGACAAATATCAAGGCTCACTGGATCATTTGAAGTCCATCCAACACTACTTTAAATTAAAGATTTTCTTCTATTACTTCCTAAAGCCAGGTGATATCTGTAGAGAGGACAGGGAATCAACTGCCTGAGGTCTAATCTCATCCTGTCATGTAATGTTGAGAAAGTTTTTCTGCAGGATAAAGGCCATATCTGCATCACAGAAATATTGTTATCTAAAGGTGAATGCCTACAGCTGTCCTTCAGTTTCCCTGTCTTTTGCACCCTCATTGGAAAACAAAGTATGTAATGATCTTTTGCTGTTTTACTACATAATTTAATGTTATTTCTGAAGCAGCAAATGCCATCTCATTCTGCTGCTTGTCTCCTGGATCAGATCTACAAAGATTAAATAAGGCACTGTGGTTTATTTTATTTCCTGTGTATTTTGATCCAGGAAATTTTGAACAGGATTAAGGATATGCTAGCTTTATGAACCCACAATGCATCAGACCAGTAATATGGGTTTATAAACACATTTGCTAATAGACTCTACAGACCAACTGAAATGAGACCATTGAACACAAGAGGTATCAAATCCTCTACTCTTGTACACTGGAGATCAAATGCACGATAGTTGTTAGGTTAATGTGTTTGTGCAGCTATTTATTGCAGATTTTCTCCTGGAAAGAATTCTGCCTGACTAAAATCCTAGAAAACTTTTACACTTCCCACAAAAACAAAATTTTGAGGAGGAGGAAGAAAACATATTTGGGGGAGAATGGACTAAAGAAGTCCTACCTGTGAGAACCTCCCCTGTAATCCTGCTATCCTCACTGTTACTAGTTAGGAGAGTGACAGCAATTTATATAGGAAGTTTTTCAGTTTAAACTACTTGCAATCCTATTTTGGTACTTACAATGGCATAAAACAGCATCCTAAAGGAGGTGTCCCTGACCATGGCGGGGGCGTTGGAACTTGATGAACTTTAAGGTCCCTTCCAACTCTAACCATTCTATGATTCTATGATTCTACATGCCCATGTAGTATCAGACCTAGAGGAAGAGACAGAAGAGTTCTAGGAGGATTTGGAGCCTTAAGAGAACACAAAAAATAGTGGCCGATGAAAGAAAGCAGTTTCACTGTGTGCTGTATCTTTAAAATCATAAATGTGCTTCATGTAGAGAGAAGAATGCAATATATATAGTCCCTGAATTCATCTTGATCTTCTGAATTAATTTATGCCATTTGCAGAGAGGCAGACATGCTCCTGCAAAAGGGTGGTGATGTGGGACTGGGAATAGTTGCTGCATAACTGTGACTGTGCGGTGTTTTAACATCAATGCCATGAACTCTGAGCCAGATGTATTCAAGGCCTTGCCTGTGGCTTGATGACACATACCCTTTTCACAACAATCGGTGGATTTGTGGTAACAATCAAAAGGCATTTAAAATGCTTGGAATGTGGTTTAGAAACCCGCCTTGGCATCCCGCTTTTCATGTCTTAGCATAAATGCCTCAACTGTTTTTATTGTTCTGCAACTGCTCGTTTATTTTGAAAGAAAGAGCTTGGCCTGCAGTATTTGCATTCGACAATACTTGAAACAAGACGTTAAAGTCTTTTTTGATTATGCCGGTGAAATATTTCATATGAATAATGCCAACAGCTGGGTCAGACCTTTTGGTTTTGAGTAAGAGTTTATTTCAGGCTTACTAACTGAGAGGTTCTTTTTTTAGAGAGCTTCTGAAAAATTGCCAGCTTGGAAATATACCACAGAACAGGAATGTCTTCTCAATTTATGTTGCTGTTGTACCACATTCTTTACGTATTTCTGACTTTTTACCCTTATGACTGTATTTTAGCAGTTTACAGAATGAATTGCCCCACAACTGATGAAATGGCACTTTCAATAAAATCAAGAAAGAACAATATTAACGTGAAACACATTTAGGAAAAAATTGGGTTTTTGTGGGACAAGGCAGAAACATGCTTATAGACTTACAGATAGACAAGGTATTCAGTATGCTTAAAGCATACTTCAATTGATTAATTGATCAATAAATCAATAGGCAGAAGCATGAAGAATCCTTCTGTTATTAAGCAGTTTGTCTAATTTTAAAATTTAAATATAACTTTGTTTAGCAATGAAGAAGCAGCCAATAAGCTTTCTTTCTCTGGGCTGTACTTTATTTGGCAATTAGTGATTAAGAATAATTTTCTGGATATTAGTAAGACAGAAATCAATACAAAGGTTGGTGATGAGATGAAAGACTAGCTTGCTTAACATCAGAGGGACGAGAAGTTTGGTTAAGCAACTAAACTTATCAAAATCTTTAGTGGATAATTTCTCCTCTACCAAAAAAAACCCACTGTTTTCATGTCTTAATATTTGAATTCTCATATACAGAGTGGGATCATCAGCTTTTATGAAGTTATTAGTCAATGAAAGTCATCTGCTTTTAAAACAGAGGACCGGTGTTGGGAGAATCACCATTACTATTGCTAATCACTCTGCATCACTGAGATGCAGATCTAGCCTGTTTGGCTTTTGAGTACTGGAGACAGTCAACCTGTGGACAGCTGTAGAAGTTCCTGCCACCTAGTGCCAACTCTGACTCTCTTGCAGGGGAAAGTCTGGCTGCTCAAGTAACAGCTACATGACCTAGCATAATAAGGAAAATAAAAACAAATGCTGGTTCAGGTTACTATATCAGGCTCCAAAATACAAGTTCAGCTCTTGCTGTGTTCAGTTAGTTTCTGTAGTAAAGGTGAGAGCTTCTGAGGGGAAGGAATAGCTGTAAGCGGGTCCAATTGCACCTGTTTCAGGGATCCTGTTCGTGGCTTAGAAACCCCTCAACCCGAATCTTTAGTGATTTTTTTTCTTTAGCTGTTGTGATCAGAATAAGCCAGGGGAAAGGAATTATATGACACCAATCCATATGTTGGTTTTGGCTTTTCTGTAAAAACCCATGTGAGAATTTTCATAATTACCATTACTCTTACTAACCTGAGAGTGTCTTTTGATACACTAGCAGGACTTCTGCACTGACTGTATCTCTTCCAAAACCTGTGGTTGGAACTAAACCAAAACATATGTTTTGGTTCCCTCTACCACGTTCTACTTTCTAGGCCACTCTACATTGAGAAAAGACATGAGAACCTTCAGATTACCTACCTCAAGGACTTTCGTTACTTTTAAGTGCGTGCTGCAGATCATTTCTGTCACCTTATTTGAGACTGTGATGCCTTACAGATGCATCAGGCTTGCCTTCTCATAGTGTAGCAAGTGGGAGACAACAAAATTTCTCGTTTTCCTTCTAATCGGCTGATAGATAGTGACAAATGCTTTAATTTCACCATCTTTAATGTATCGCTGTGACTACTATCAGACCAAAAGAACCACATACCTAAGCTGGCTACAAACTAGAATAATCTTCCTGTAGTTTCTGACACTGGGCTTTTCCAGGGAAATCACCAGTGTTGGTGTCTGTTTAGTAACTGTGCTTGCACCAAAGCTTTGCTGATTTCCTGTTCTCAGGCCAGCTTGAAATATTTTATCATAAATACAGTGGAAAACAGTATTTTTCAATTTATCTTCCTCATATGTTGTTCAATATCTGCTTGATGCCCAATAATACCTTATTTTTTAAAAAAAAATATTGCATCACTGAGGATAACAAGGTCATGAAACTTCTTTACTAATGCAGCTTTTCTCTAACTCTAATTAAAACAAACCATTATTTCAGCACAGTAAGCTTGATCCAGTCACTACACAAGTTCACAGGAGCTGGAACAAGGTTGCCTCTTCTGGAAATCGCACCCTTAATTTGTTTTTAATTTACAGGTCATATCTCTTGATGTAATTTAAAGTCTTAATTTATGTAAGTTTTCCTTGAAAATATAGAACTCCTCTGTGGAGGACTAGGGAACTCATAAGAAGGGTTCTTATTAAAGCTTGAAATAACACTGTCCTGGCAATGTCTTTATAGAGAATGACAGTTCAAAGTCTGTTGCACCTGCATAACAGAGTTAGATCTTCTTGGTATTTCTCTCCTAATGCTGAAAAAATAGAAAAAACCCTAATATTCAAGCAAGCAGTGAGAAATTGCACTTTGACTTGATATTAGACAGAGAAGTACAACAGTACACTTGATATAAAATCCTTGTTAGTCTTAAACTATGATTAATAGCAACCTACATAATAGTTAATGCGGCTCCCTTTCCTGCGTCATCTTTAAGTACAGACATGTTGTCTAGTTCTACCGGAAATTACTCATTTAACAAGATCACTCTTGTTTACTGTTCCTTGCCAAGGACCTAGTTAGGTTTCGGCAAATTACTTACGCTAATTTTATGTAGGTATTCTGGAATCATAACTTTATCACACAGTGACTAAAACTCAAAGTCTGTCTAGTTGCTGGACTAAGTTCAGAGGTGAAGAGACTTATCCCAACATTTAATTCTAAATGGATTTAATTTCCAAAAAATATTTTCCATTTCCAGAAGCAGCTGTTATGCTATCAATTCATAACACTCTTCAAAGTTACAAATATGCTTACAAATTTTTAATATTAGAATAAGAAGACAGATACAATGTACTTACTGATTAAAAGACTGAAAATTACGCACAGAAAATTTCATCTGCCATTTCAATTGTTGGTGAAATAAATGTGACAAGATTGCAGAATTGACCCTGAAACATGTATTTCAATGCTAAATGTATAAAGCTTAACATCTTGCTTAGAAGACTTTAAAAAGAAACTTGCTAAACCCTATCACTTTTATAAGGAGATCGATGAATGACTAACTACTATGTTTGTCAATGCAAAATCAACCAAATTTTGATTCTAAACACTGTGAAATCCAACAATGCAAAATGCTATCATGTGTAATACTATGTAAGATATTTCCCACCCTCAGTATCTCCATGTGAACTATCAAAACAAGAGTACTTGCAGTAAAAGGATGTGAAAGATTTAGTCAAGTGTGTGGGCACAATGCGATGGCTGCATACTACTATTCTGTGAAAAATGTAGTATCATACCTTTGTGTAGTTCAAGCAGAAAGATACTGCAACAAGTTTGTCATGCTAACATGACAGGGCAACACCTTAAGCAGCTTTGCATTATTGTCTTTGCTGACTCACAAGCATTCACTTGCCATTTTGCAATGTCTGGTATGTCCTACTATCATTTGATTTACAATGAGCAGATGAGACTCACATGCTTTCTGTAGTTCCCATAACTCCTAGTAAAAGACATTTGAGTGCCATAAAACCATCTAAAAGCCTCTGGTTTAGCCAGAGGGGATCTTACGAAGTCAAAAAACATGGGACGGGTGATATCAGTGTTTGCAAACCAGAATATGGAGCTCAGGCTCCTGGGTCTTCAACTGAAAAGACTGTACTGAGACATGAATTAACCAACTAAAATTCAGGTGGTGCTATTTTGGGCGACCAACCATCCCAGTGAGGCTAGGAGAACACCACCAGTGTTGGTGATCTTCCTTCCCCCTGACCTGAGAGTACAGAACAACGTGCTTGAAGGACAATACAAAAAACTCACTTGAATTTTCTTTCTTTGACTTTAGGGAAACAGATTGCAGTGGACTAGCATGGTAATTGCATGTTTTAAAAGCTGCATGATTTGGTGCTAGTCTTTGATAATTTTGCCTCTGAATGTTAAAAGCCGGGCAATAACTATATTGTGGTGAAGAATTCCTCTCCTATTCTTGCTGACCAGATTGTTCTTTAAAAGTAGAAAATAAGTTCTTATAGGATCAGCTACTAGTGTCTCATCCAAAAAACAGTATCTCATAGGAAAAGAGGTTGTAGTTTCTTAAATGGCTGTCATCTGTGGATTACTCTGTATCCAGTACAACACAAATGCTGGTATCTGAAATCACTGGTAGTGGTGGGTTCATGGAAGCACAGCTACTTCAGATCCAACTTCCAACATGTGCTATACGAAAAGCATCTCATTTCTATTGTGAGCCTAACTTAGTCATTATAGGTACATAAAATTAAGCAGAGGTTGAAGTAGTTCTTGACTGTGTGGTGAGCCCTACAGTTTAAATTAGTTTAAATGCTAATTTGTATCAAAACCCGAGTGTAGGTATCCTGCTCAGGCAAAGCTCAATTTAAATAGCTAGGGTTTCATTTTTTCTGGATTTGTGGTGCTAGGCTTTTTGGGGTTTGTCTTTTTCAGAATTTTGTATAACGTATAAAAATGACAGATAATTCATAATGGTTCGTTTCTAGTTCGGCATTGAATATTGTTTTTAAGAGCTAATAGTAGAGAAATTAATTTGTTCTTTGCATGAACTCCAGGAAGTGATTTTATTTACTGATAGAATATGAAGAAATCAGTATTAAGTTAAATGCCAAAACTCTTCATTAGGAAATACTAAATTGTATCATTTTGCGTTTGTAGCCTCCGGGAAGATAAACCAGGATTGCAATGCTATGATGACATTGCTTGAATTTTACTGATAGCTTCAGCTCTTCACATGTCTTGTTTTCTTGATTTTTAGTATTTCTTAAATCTGAACATTAACAGATTTTTGATGAGGTTTTTTTTTATTATTATTTTCAGTTGTCTATATACTCTTCAGAGTGCAACTTTGGCTTTTTGGTTTAAGCTAATATTGGATAATTGAAGGCTCCCTAAAAGTAGATGTAGGTTATGGGTAAGTATTCTTTTTACTAATAAAACCCTAAATCAGTTTCATTATATGGCATATTTTGCTTTATCGGCAGTTTTTCATGACTGCCATTCAACTGGGAAAAGTCTCAGGCTTGTGGCCTGGATCATGTTTTCAGGGGATTTTGTTAAAGGAAGGTCTGATACAAACATCACAGCTGTCTTTCAACTGTTAACTCTTGAAGCTTAAGAAAAATAATGGGACAAGGGGGATCTAACTCCAGTTCCACTCTCATACTTCTTCTCTTTGCTATGCTTATGATCCCATAGGCTATTAAAACATAGACACAAATTTAAACCCTGACCATTCACAGCTTTTAAATTATTTGAGGTCTGGTTTATAATATTTTACAAAGAAGTACTTTAAAATTCAGCACCAATTTGAAATTCCAGTACCCTCGAAATCCTGAAAAAAGTGTGCGTAATGAGCATCTCTTGAAAGCAATCCATGTTGTGCCAACAAAGTCTTAAAAAATTGATTTTATTTAGGAAGTCNAAGCAAGACCTCTGCTTCAGCTATAAACCTAAGCCTGATAATTTGTGTTTTCCTTTCTGTACATATTCTCCAGACTTCAGACATAGGAAATACTTACTAAATTAATAAATAGCGTTTCAGTCCTAA
>VXBJ01007465.1:0-37068 GCA_013400055.1 Nycticryphes semicollaris | reverse complement strand
ATTTCTTTTCTCTTTTCTAATTTCATCTCCTGCTTAAACAATTTGAAATTCTAGAATTTACTAAAAGTAAACACATTCAAATAGTTGAAGATTTGGTAGTAAAATGACAAAATTCATATTTTGTTCATCCAAAAGGAAGATAAATGAGATGTCTTAAAATTAAAGCAGTGTTTATGTGCTTGAATTTCCAAAAGAATGGAAACTAAACATTGAACACCCTTTGAAAATGTATCATTCATACGTTACCAACATCTAGTACTTTGTAGTATTGAGTAGCCTTTAGAAAGAATTAGCCAAAATCAAGGTGTACCCATGTCACATTTCCTCCACTGCCTGGAAGTCATTTATAACATTACTGATTCGATTAATAACTTAAAAGATAGATTTTTCTACACTTTTAATACAATAGCATTTAACACTGTAATCCAAAGACCTTTGAAATCAATGATTGAAAGAGGGAGATCAAGAACCTTTAAGTTAGTATAATTTTCAGTTGCTCAGAATACAAATAGCTATAGTAAGTGCATGACATTTGTGGCTAATGCTTATTTTTAATGTTTTCCTTGTTTATATGTCTTTACAAAAGTATTACAGACATATTTGAATAATGTGTATTAACTCTATAATCAAAGATAGAGATAATTCTTAAAATCACAAATTATATGTATGTATATGTAGAATAATTTTGAAAATAAATTTATAGACTAAGGTAAAAGAAAAACAGAATTTGCAAAAACTTTAGTGACATTCTGGATTTCCTCCTCATCCTGTAACTGACGTGTTTTACAATTTTTTGTTGGTTATTTACTAGCTATTGGTTCCTAGAAGATTTTGTAATTTTTTTCATTTGCATATACTTTGTCTACTTCACTATGCAATCATGAGGCAAATGAAGAGATCAAGGTTAACTATGGGTTCCATTTCGTACATATATCATAGATCAGGATCCATCTTTTGTGATTCTTTAGCAGATTTATTAGAGAGATGTATGAGGACAGAGAAGTTAAAAAAATAAATAACTGTAACTGCAATAGATATTATAACATATATGACAGCTGACAAAAAATACAAACAGGCTTATTCTATCCTTGTTTTCAAAACTTTTTCAGTAAAATTTTTACTGGTAATTTCTGTTTTTTTCAATTCATTTTACCCAGAAAAAAAAGTAGTCTGGATAGTCAGCTCCACATACTTTTTTTGTAAATATTTTTGGTGAATTGCATAGGAACGGCAAGAATAAATGTATTCTCCCTACATTTTCAGTCCCTGAAAACTGACTGAATGGACCTAAGTGACTCTTTTGCTGTTCAGATTATCGACTGTACCTAGACAAACTGCAAGATTGAATTGTTGGCCTGGATAATAATGATTAATATTTTTTATGAATGTCTCAGCATGAAAATCTACATGAACACTCTTACTAGTTGATGTAGATAGCTGAGTCAATGAAAGCCATTAAGGTCTATTATGTCAGTATCTGCTGTAAGATTTTTTTAGTCTACAGCTCTCAGTACCTGCTGTAAGATTTTTTTTAGTCTACAGCTCAGTGTCTCTTGAGCCCATTAGGCCTTTTAAGACCAAAGAGCAGTTATACACAAACGTTAACTCTTTCTATTGAAATCCCTTATGACTTTTTGATGATAGGAAGTTATAGAGCATGAACAGTAGAACTCTTTCATAACTTTAATGAAATAACAGATTTTCTCAAAATACCCAAAAGGCAAGAATTCACATCATGAACTAATGGTCTATAACGTCTGATTGGGAAAATGTAAATGTTTCTTTGGTTGTAAGGCTGCCTAAATCTTTTGAAACTCAACTACTCTTTTGAAAAAGTTGATCTGTCTTGAAGGAGCCTTACTGATATGATTGACTTTAAGGTTTCTTTACTTTAGCTAGATAATTGTTTCTACAACAACTTGTAAAATTCTTTATGGAAAAAGAAATTTTATAGAAATAGAAAGACAAAACCTGTGCAAATTTGACAGAAAAAAATGGTACGAATGATAATGAATGCATCATTATGAAACTGTGGGCAATACAGATTTAGTTTTATAAATAGTATCCCAGAAATTAGAGAAGGCAAAAATGTATGGCACTATAATTAATTATATTGTAACACTTTAAGGTTTATTATCTTAATAATTATATCTAGAGAGAGCCCAGAAAAAAGGTAATAAATGACTATATATCTTCTATGATGCACTGGAGGAATTGACCATATAGACATACCAAAGAAAGGCAAAAACAAGCTAGAGGAAAAGGCCTGTAAAAGACCGTCACAGGAATACAAGTGTAACACATAATCCTTTTTAAAAGGCGAAAATTAATGACATGATTCAGGAAGTGAATCATGTGAGAACTCTCTAAGTAAGAACAGCCAGAGTACACACACTTTAAGCTCTTTAAAGTCTGATGCAGTCTCAGTCATAACAATTTTCATTATTTACAGTGGAATCAAAACGTTGCAGCTAATAGTTCATTAGAATTTTCTTCATCAAAAAAAGAACAAAGACGAGGGCTTTGAGGCTGTGTTGGAAGATTACAACTAAGAAGGTCTAGTAAATGTTTACTAGAAGCATAAACCTTATTCTTCGGGAAAGGAATCTCTTGGGTGGGAAAAGATCACAGTGAGAAGCCTCTTAAATTACTAGCAGAACTTTTTTATTTAACATACCTTTGTTTGCAGAAAAAAAAGATCTGAAGAGAAGATGTCCCCATTTAATATGAATTTCCCACAAATTAGAAATACAGACACATTTGAAGAAAAGTTTTCAGAATCCCTCCTATTGCCCATCTAAAAGGGAAATAAAAGGAGGATGCCTAGAAAGTGGGAGATCTTGAAATGTCTTTTCATTTAATAAAAGATTCAATTAGAGGTTCAAAAGGATGAAAGAGAAGACAAAAACAGTTAAAAGAAGATAATTGTCCCATGTAAAGGAAAGTATTTCTATGATTTTCTCTGATTTCCCTATTAAGAATATTGTATATATTGAAATATTTTATTAAATAGTTTTGAAATGGAATTTAATTCAATAAATAATTTGTTTTGTTAAACGCAGCTTGCAAGGCATGACTCCCGCTTTTAAAAAAGCAGTAACATGAAATTAAACGACGATATTTCTTTCTCTGCAGAGTAAGGAGGTCTCTGATTTGAATTCCTAATGCTATGAGTCCCAGAATATTCTAAAATAGTTTTATTTCTGAAAAAAAACCCACACAAAACCAACCCTGTGAAGGAAAGGTGTACGCAGAAAGAAAATAGATCCATATGCTGATCATGCTGAGGTGCTAGGACAGTGCTCCTAATCATTGCTCTGGATATGCTAATTCTCGGAAGCAGCATCTGAATTCTGCACATTGCAGTAGATGCATAAGCATTACAACAGACATCTCCTGCTCATGGCTACAGGCAATTGTTCAATCTTCTGACATTGTTCACTGCCATTGGAAGTAGAAAAAGTACATTTAGGTACTCATCCAGGTTAAACAAAGTGTGACGCTGTCAACAGGACACTGCTCAGTGCAATGGAAGACAACCAAAACACAGGAACCACTGAACTACCATTTATTTCATGTGTTTTCATAACAGGAAATGTTCTACAAATGTACTAAAAACAGGAGAATGGCTAGAATAAGGAGTAGAGTAGTAAAGATTAAGATGTCAGATGTGATCTCTGGATACATAAGCTAAAGAATCTCGGGCAAACCTGTGTTTCCTTTGCATTTGCCCAGTGTGCAATGATATTGAAATTTTATCTCCAGATGATAGATAAGTTCAGCCTAAGAGTGAAGTGTACATATTTAACAGGATTTTAACACAATTAACACAATTAGCCATGTGAATAACTTATGCAGACTTCTAATGGATTGACTGGTGGTTTTAAGGTCCATGTGGTTTACTCGTTCAATATGCAATGCAGTTCAAATTAAAATTAGTTCAGAAATCTCTGTGTTAGCTTGTGTTAAAGAACAGAATGAAATAAAGATTGCAATGATGTCTAACCATTTCTGAATTTCTTTTGTTCCTGAAAGTGGGACAAAATCTAAACATGAAAAGAAAATCTCTGAAGCAATTTCTGGCTATTGCACCATTTCTTACTAACAAAAGCTAGGTGATGTTCTTTTTTCAAACACAGATTTCTCTTCCTCAAATGTACATTCATCTTACACATTAAACTATCTCCCTTGATAGCAGTATGTAACATTTAGGACAAATTAGACCTTGTTTCTCATATAAACTTTGCTCTTCCTTTTTGGATTCTACATAAATTTCTCTGGACCTATTAAAGCTTTATCTGAGTAGATTATTAGGTAAAATTTAATTAAGAAGGATAACTTCATAAAAACTTCACTTAACTATGATTGGTTCCCCCACAAAAACAAAACATACTAAGGAATAGCATTTCTCCTCAGCATTTCAGATGTTGTTTGTTTGATAGACCAGTGTTTTGTTATTTAATTTTTAGTGAAATCTTGATTTAATGAAATTTTAATTCCCGAATAAGTTCTAGAATCCAAGTGTTTTCTGGTGAAATGACTTCTTTGACTCAGACCAATTTAGCTGGCATTATTTACTTTAGAGCCAGACACTTTCCTGAAATCACAGATTGCTTTACGTATTTATTATAAGCAACTGTTCAGGTTAGATAAAAATAACATGGCATCATCACCATATACGGTAATTTTGTGCTCTGTTCTTCCAAGTTGGACCCCTATAATAAATTAAATGGGTCCTACCCTCTTGGCAAAATGTTCCACTGTCGGTGCCAACAGCAAAAGAGACAATGGACATGCCTCATTCCTCTCTGAAATTCAGACAAGACCTATTTAACCCCATTGATTTAGGCAGCTGGTTTTAGCTTTAAATAAAGACAAACAATCCATTCAAGTACCTGGGGGAGAGCACAAAAGGAAGTATCTGTATGGGATCGGACTTTAATTAAGAAGTTCTGTCCTGTCCTGTTGCAGGTGTGTTTAAACTCAGCAAAAGCAGCAGAAATGGATTTATTTTTGATCTGGCAGCAGGAACAACTCTTCTAAGTATTACTTATGAAGTGTTTTGTCCTTTACAAATCTATTTTGAACTGTATTCAAGTGAAAGGAAAATGGGGAATTTAACTGGGTTGCTAGTGTATTTACAGTTTTTTTTTTTCTTATGATTCACAGGTGATTTGGCCTGAAAGATCATCATAAGATCAGGCATTTGCAGAAAAGGAGAATATAAGAGAATGAAAGATCGCCCCAGGGGACTTTCTTAAACATCCAACAAAATTCACAGGGGATATCCACAGGTCCTGGAGATTTACGTTTGTTTCAAACTTGCTATTGGTGCTTGGATTTCTTTATCTGTTATTATTTCTTTATCTAAAAAAAACCAAACAAACAAACAAAAAAAACCAAACCAAAACCAGCCTGGGAATGACTTGTCACATTTAGAGATTTTTTTTTTAATAACTTCAGAACATGGAATATCTGAAGTACTGAAGTGCTTTGAGGTAAGTAAAAGTAAAGTTTCGTATTTGCATGCCAAGTTTATTGCATTTAATTGGTGAGATAATATGGGCTGCTTGACTTTTCCTAGCTTAAAAGTCACTCTTCTCTTACTGCTATCTTTTTAATGCAATATCTGTTTTGCATGCATACTACATTTTGAGGTTTCAACTCTCATCAGCTTTCTCACTCTCTCCCTAATGTAGTAAATTCATAAGAAACACTTTGATAAATCTTTTTGTTTACAGTTTTATGTATCTCCCTTTACTTTTTATCACCTATTCTGGTTTGATATTTATCTGAGTTCTTTTCTATTCTTCATCATCAAATAGAAGACTGTGTGTATTGACTTTATATAGTGATTTCTCTGTATATTGACTTTAAGCAAGATCCAGACTGCTTGCTTGACATATATGATTCACCGAAACTTAGATATTAAGCCTTTGGTCTCTGAAGGAAAATCCCACAAAGCTTAAACCAAGTGCCTCAATTCATTCCTATTTTTTGTTGTTGTTGTTGTTTGTTTGTTCTTTTGTGGTTGAGCTTGTTTATTATTGGGGAAGGTTCTCTTATTCATTCTTCTGAATTTCAGTTCTTTTTTATTAGATATTTACCAGTAAGAAATAGATACAATTTAATTAGTCTCAAGAGCTAATTACTTTCCTCAAATTGTTGTAAATTTTTCAAGATATACTTCAGTAAACATTTTAAGTTTGTTTTGGTTTTTTGTTTTCATTAGGAGAATGCAGTGAGGTCACAGCTATTACTAATAAGTAAGCAATCCACAAAACTTCCTCACTTGTGAATGGCATATACAGACCTGGGTAGAGATCACAAGTGTTTAACTGTGTGGATCACCAGACTAGCTGAGCTTTATCATTCAAAGTATCTAAGATGACCTAACTAGCCTTTGCTTTGGCTTCTGTTGAACACCATCCACAGAAGAAATAAAGTTCCTCAATGAGTCTGAATGGAACATTAGAGTGAAATAGGCCCTGATTCAGGAAAAAAGTCTTACTTAACCGCCTTTCCAAATTAAAGCTCTGAAGTAAATGAGATTAAAGTTCATGTTTAAATTCTTGGAAGAAATTAATTTAAAGAGGACAAGGTATACATATGAGAAGGGAAAAAGGAATCTAATTTCTCATTCTACTAAGCAAACGATTACATACTCTACATGAATTAAGACGATTTGCTAAATTAGGATTGGATATGCCATACAAGACTTTGTCAGATTTGAAAAAGAATTATTCAGACAGAGTGGAAATATAAAATTAGCTTATGCCACATTAATTTAGTCAATGATTTTTTTTTGTCTCCCATGAGTGTTGTGAGACAATAATTATCTCATTCTCAAGTAGCTGGACATACAGTAATTTAAACTATCTGATCTAACTATCTTTGTTTCTTTGTTAATCACTTTAAATTATAGCCATTAATTAATTTGAATATATCAGATGTGAATTGAAAGCAGTAGTTTGGAGCAGTATTTTCTGTGTAATGTACAGTATGTTGTAATTAAAGCTCCTTTAAAAAAAAATAATTCCCTTAATTTGTCATATATGAGCACATGGTGAGCTTAATTAATGTCAGTAGGGTAAAATCAAGCATTTTAAAGTGCTAATTTAGGATAACAGAATATGAGCTGCTGCAAGTCTGAAATGCTCATTCATTTCTAATTGTGTGGTTTGTTTCTGAAACATTTCATTGTTTTCTGCACAGAACAATTGAACTTGTAGGAGGAAGTGGTGAATAGCGCTCTAAGATGCAGCTTCTAGTTGTCTGAAAGCATAAGGGCCTTAAAGATTTGAGATAGAAATATTATAAATTGTCTTTAGTTGATTATAATCAGTTCTCTGTTATCTGGGGAAATAGAGAACAATTTGTGCAATTAGTGCAAATAATGCTACAACAGGGTCCTGCCAGGGTTGAAGCAGGGTACCAGCCCTTGCTGCAGCACTGTAGTAATGAGTTTTCCCTGGAGTGACTTGGCCATTCAGAAGGTTTCTGGCAAATCCACTTCAAGCACAAATAATTTTTTGAAATCTGTCTTCATTCCTTGGGTATCTATATTTGAGCTCCATCATTTCTAGAAACATGAGGTCATATCTTTTGTTTAGAGGCAAGTTCTAGTGAACACAGGTTATTAAGCTGACCTGGGTCCGATACAATTACAACTACAACACATAGTCAAATTAGCTTTATTTTACTGAAGTAGTTTAATTATAATATACTAATAACTGCACCAAACCTAATCTGGCTTTCACAGGACAAGCTATTGTGTCTCATTGTATTAATAGAATTGCCCATCTGCTAATAGGGTAGTAGACTTACTGATAAAAAAGACGTGGCATTTAAGGGTGAACTGCGTGGTTTACTGCATTATTTCCTCAGATGTCCCACAAAGAACCATCACTTTTGCTTAAATTTTGTTCACAGAAAGAAGGGAGAAAAGTAGCCAGGAGTTGGATACTGCAAGCTAATTGCAGCAATTACCTTCAAAAGTGTATAAAGTCTGTACAGTAAACATGAAGAGCTGGCTTATTGGCTGAACGCTGCTTATAATACTCTGATCTGCCAAACAGTTAGTGATTTCTTATGGTGTTGTTTAGGGTTCAAATTATCAGTAAACCTATTACAACAGTTAAGTACATGACTCAGAACAAGCCCTTCTTAAATAAATAACCTGAACAGAATGCACTTAATATAAGCAGATCTTTCAGAACAGTTTCTAAAAACAGGGTCTGGTTTTCTCTGTTCTGACATTGTAATTTTTCCTTAAAATTTTCAGAGAACACAGTAAATTCCTTTGGCTGAAACATTCTGACTTTTCACTGTTGTGTTACATATTGGATAGCTAAGCTTTCCACTTCATTGATAACTACATTTCAGTAGCGCTGTGTACATTTAGCTGTAAAACGGTCTGGAAGCTATTGGAGTGAATACTGCGATATAATAGAGGTAATAATATTATTATCATTATTTCTGGAAAATCACTTAAATCCTCACTTAAAGCCCTTCAGCCAGATCACTGACTTTCTGATGCACAAAACTGACAAGGTGATTTGCAAAAGCAAATTTCTCCAATGAGTGATAGCTAATTTATTTTTCCCTTGTAATCAGAGTCCTCTGTGCTACCTAATCTCATTTAAATTAATTTCTAGGATTAAGATTTTTTGCACCCCAGAAAAACAGCAGAGAAAACAATGCACTGCCTTGGGAATCTTGTTATATTCTGGATATTTAGCCTTGTTCGAGATGGGAGAAATTATTAAAGTTATACTAGAGCCAAATAAGCATAAAGTTTTCTAGCCCTTCTTTTCTTGGAGATGATTCTCTTCCAGAATTGTGTTAAAAGTTAATATTTTAGTACAGTATCTATCATGGCAGTTAACACCATCATTTCCTGGATGTGGTCCATTAATACGGTTTTGGCCCTCTTCACAATTGTATGGGATCAATAAAGATTTCTATGATAAGGTAACTATATTATCCTGTAAGAAGTCTAGATTTAGCTGAAAACTTTATGATAGGAATATAAAGGAAAGTAAATCTAATGGGAAAAACACATAGAAAGAATAAGAAATGAAACACTAGTTCTGTGCATGACAGTTCTCTCTCTCCTCTCTTCCATCAAGGCAGAAAGGCTGTACTTGCTCTCTGTAGCCTGTTACTGTAATTTTTCCAGTTAAACAAAAACAGAGGCATCATAAATTCGCCCCCAAGCATTTCTTGTGATAGTTCAACCTAGTTTTACACATTAAAACATTTTGATTAAGATCAGGGAAAACCGTTCCTCTTTAAGTATTCCACTGACCTAAATCTCCCAAACTTTTGAAGTTCCTCCAGCTTACAAAAAATACAATTGTTTAGAATACAACAACAGAATTCAAAGATATCCATTGTATTTCAGATGTAATTGCTTTCCAGGCATTAACAAAGATCTTTTCAGAAACTGAGAATAAGACAAATGAGACATTGATTTATAGGTTTTTCTGTTTCCTTAATACAAATTTTATAGAAAACAAAAATGAAATATTTTAGGTTCATGTACTCATCCCTTGTTGATAAATCATGGTATAAATTAACAGTCTGGCTTGGTGATAGAAACATGGTGACTCTGGTACAAATGGAATTTTCCTCACCTTTGCCTAAAAGTAGTCTGCAGGACATATTTAGCAATATGTATTTAGAGAAGTTTTGGGGGTTTTTAATCGCTGAAAAATTTTGGTGTGGATATTTATTTTAGTAGCCTGTTTTTGATACCTCTTATAATGCTCAGTTAACAATTTAAGGAAAACTATAGTAGATCTTTGTTACAAGAGTTTACAATGTGAAGGCTGAAATGTTTTGACTGAGTTAATTTTCAACAGAGCACTTTTTTCTTGTGCTGCTGATTTTTATTATTATTTATGTTTACTTCAAGGTATCAACCTAAAATCACTGTAATCAATACAAATGCTTCCAGTTGTCTTTAACGAGATGGGGATTTGTGCTGTCATAGCAGAGCCTGGACAACTATGCAAGAGTGAAGTGAAGTCTATTTATGTGCCAAATCAATTCTAACATTAAGTACCGAGAAACACCTTCTGAGTGTAACAGGGTTTAGAGCTCGAATAGCTAAAAAGGGAAAAAAGAGTCACAAAGCTACTATTTTTGCATGGTTCTGCACTCATTGCCCTTCCTGTGTCACAATAAGACACAGCATATATTTTGCTAGTTTTAATGCAGAATTTTTCTGAGCTGACCTTGTCCATTTCCAGTTTGCCACATTCGGGCTTTGTTAAAAAAATATTAATCATGTTTCAGACATGGTAAAAAATAGGATGACTTACAGCTTTGTCTAGCTCTGCATCTGGTGCTTCATACATAGGTCTACTCACAAAAAATTATTCTTTTTTTCCTAAATAATGCTATCTCATTAAGAAAATAAGCTGACACTATAGTTTTTAGTTAGAATAAAAAAAAAGATATCATTAAAAATAATAAACATTGGTTTTCCTTTCAACATTAACTATTTTGTTATTTAGAATTTGAGGTATCTGTAGCCCAAAACCATTGACATCATTAAAAAATATTTATGCCCCCCAAACCACTGCTTTTGCCAAGAGCCAATGATTCAATTTGAATCCAATTTCTATATTTACTGTCACACAACATGTTGATTTGATTTTGAAAGTTTTAAAACATATTGGACAATAAACAAAAGGACAATGTCATTGCCACATACTACTTTGCATAGAACCACTGGAGTAAAACTATACTAACTGACTGTCTGTAATTCTCCATGAAAATGAGAAAAAAGCTATCACAGTTACCAAATGGGGTGAAGTAGTACATTAAGACTGCTACAAAATTAGTCTTTTTTTCTTGGTTATTTTTAGATCACATCTTCCTTCATTCCACCTCCAACAGCCCCAAGAGATAAATCATCAGGGCAGCAAGAAATATCTAAGATCAGTATCAAAAATGTGTTAAAATCATTGTGAAAATGTCTCAATTTTGGAAAAATGTATTAGATAATAGGCCAGCTTGGAAGGCAGTCCTGTGGAGTTGGACCTTGTTGCTAACCAAGAAAAAGCTAGAAAAATAAGGATGTCAAAGATTTTACTGTTAATTATCAGCCAAACTAAAATGCTCCCTTGGTAGAAAGAGGTCTGGAAAAGAAAGGAGAAAAAGTCATTTATAGAGCTGGGATGCAATAGACCAGTAACATTAACATTTTATGAAAAAATGTATGCTTCAGTAGATTCTCCCTTTTGGTGTAATATAACTGAGTACTTTAAAGAACATTCAAAGACATTAATATAAGACTGGCCAAAAATTCTCATAAAAAAAAAAATAGAATCTCTAAGGGTTTTTAACAGTGGTTTTTATTACCGGAGAAGTTGAATTTTGCAATATTTTTTTTAAAATATTGTTTTCAGCTGAAAATCAACATTTTAATAGGGGAGAGGATATATAAGTACTTAATTCCTGCATTATCAATTACCAGTACCTCATTGGGCATGTCCTGTCATTTTGTCTTTCCTCGCAGCCAGTGTTAGAAAAGAGGTCCATTTCTGAAGAGGCACTGTAGCCATGTGATTGTTTGGCCTTGCCTCTCAAGAAAGGAATATTGTCATGTAGTAAAAACCACAGAAGATGAAAAGAAGTGGAATATAAGGGATTCAATTTACACTTGCACCCAATAGTTTTATGGGTTGACATTTGGCTGAAAACATGAGACATCCATCCTTTAAGGGGGAAGTTTCTGTCATTTCTGTGAAATGTATTTTTTAACTTATCTTGAAGGATATTAGCAGCTACTAATTTCAGTGATGATCTTAATGACCAGTATAATCATAGACTGTTTAAACTGTAATTTACCCCTGGAAATAATCTACACCTACTCCCCACTCAAAACCAACTAGATCAGTTTAGTCATGATCTTGTCCAGGGAAGATCTGACTATTTCCAACAATGGAGACTTAACAGCCTCTCTGGACAACTGTTTCTATCTTTGACCACCATGACACTGACAATTAATTTGAATTTTTAATGTTGCAATAGTTCTTACAGTAATATGTCATATGAATATTTTTTTACATGTGCATGCATGTTTCTATCCATGTGTCTCTTGAATTTATATTCATGAACTGTCATGATCTATTGTTTTTCCTATAACTATTATTTATCAAAAAATGAACAATTCCCTGCTAACAAAATAAGTATGTTTTATTTATGAAAAAATTGGGCTGAAAGTACACAGCACACTGTTGTGCTTTATAGCAAATGTGCACAATTGTGCTTTCTGCTCTTTTTGCCAGCAGTGCACAAAATGGGATTTTCAGCACTGTTCTAGTTTCATTCTTAGCTCTGTAGATATGTGGAAAATCTGTGATTTTTCAAATAGCCTGAGGCTTGAAATAGATTAACACTTTACCGGTACTTCTATTTCCTAGAAAGTTTATTTTGTTTGTAACTGAGTTTGAAGGCAATGAAAGGCTCAAGGGCTTGCGACAGCACCTGCAGTATATAAGAGATACTCTTTTTTTTTTGTTTGTCATAAGTGAGAGAATTACACAATCATTTCAAGCACACTTCATTTCAATGTATGATAGCAAGTATTAGAATGCCAACAGCGTATCAGAATATTACTGATACTGAATTTAATTTATTTTGCATGAACTGAATGCTTTCTACTCCACTTTGATAAGTCTTCATAATGAGTCAAGAATACTGAAAAGCAATAACTGAAATCACTCAGTTTGTTGCTACTGGCTCTATCTTTGTTTCTGATTTTGACAACTGCCAGAGCTGACAGTTTGGATCTAACTTGTATAATGTTAAATGCCTGGATATGAACCTGAGACATACCATGAAAAAGTGAGAAATTGCCCTAATTTTGACTTGGGAAATAGGGTAAGAAAAAGAATTTTTACTAAGATTTTCAGGTGTATGCTTGATATTTTTCCAGTTTAGAGAGATGTGAGACTATGGTGTAACCATGTTCTATATTTATTTATATTTTTACATATATACATACACATATTTTTCAGAACATTAATTCACACACAGCCACAGGTTCAAAGCACTCCATCTAGCAGATTCAAACCCTACATCTCATAACTGCACCATAGTGTAGCATTGTAATAAGTAGAGTAAGCCTTTTCCGGTCTTCCTGTGAAGTGTGGCTACTATGAAGAAAATAATTAAAGGTACTGTAGACCAGAAGGAGAGCACCAAAGAGAGCCTGATTGTCTAGCTGAACTTTCACCTTAGTGAAAAGCATCCTAAATTCCCAGCTCTTCCTCCCAAACTGTTGCTGTACTTCATCTGATGAAAAATTACTGCAAAATACATAAATAATGCTTCAAAGAAGCACTAAGTACCCTGAGCCTTCCTGTTAAGACACAGTTGTATGATGGAATTTCAAAACCTTACCTGAACAAGAACAATTTTACCCAGTATACCGTGAAGAAAACAAAATCTGTCAAGGATTATTAATCACACAGATAAATGTATTACAAAGTTCCTGAACCATGAAATCTTCCAGGACAATCTTTGCTTATCTTTCACTGTTGGGCACTGTCACAACTTCATGTGATATTTGTATTCATCATTACTATGGATTTTAATCAGTGGATTGTTGGACAAAAGACACACCTCTGTCTCCAGGGTTTTTTTAACCCTGAAAATAAAATCTTTATAACATTCCCAAGTGTGTCATATGTAAACAGGGTTCCTAATTCATGATGATGTATTTCATTAACTGACAGTGAATTACCAGGTTTAGAACATTAATAACAAAATAATACAAAAGAGCCTCCTAAACCCAAACCAAACAAACAAGGAGACTTTTTGTAGAAAAGGATCTACCCTTGGAAAAGAAAGAAAACCCGTATGAAGAGTTCAGCAGCAACTAATTTAAGAACTATTGGAATAGTCTACAAAAAAATTAGTGCAGACTTACATCTAATTCCAGACAAGCAATGCAGTTTTTGTGGAGCTTGACCTAAAAATAACTAGACCAAAATTGTACAGGAAGTGTTTGGGCTGTTATTAGTGTGTAATTCATGCTTAACCCATAGCACTGTTCCCTGTGTACTTCAACAGAACCAGGGGAAAATAGAGGAAGAGGCAGTAAGTTCAGAGCATCAGCAACTCATTAGTAGGCATCCAAAGTCCTTCTGGTCAGTTTCTTGGACAGCTGATGGCCAAGCTATACCAGACTGCTCCACACCAAAATAACTACTTAAATGATCACTGTGAATTAATTTTCTATATGTGTTTTGTTGCATATATTGGTGCACAAGAAGGGTCACTGACTTGTTCCAGATGCATCACACCTAATATGTAAGCACAGTGTTAGGGACCATACTCATCCCAGAAATCAGATTTACTTTCAATATGAACACATGTAGATCTAACTAATCCACGACTCATAGGTATGCTTAAATTCACTGTTAATTTGTGCCAGTCATTCAAGGTGTGTTCAAAACCTCCTTAAAATTTTGGATCAGTTTGGTAACTCTAAAGTAACAGATGTGAAGCCCAAAGAGGGCAAGACCAGGATCTGTTATGGCTCTAGGATCATATCTCTGTGTGCTATGTTTACCATCAATGGAATTCACTCTAGCTGTACCTAAGCATACACCACCTAGCCATTGGAAAGCATATTTTATACAGGTAGCCTTGTCATTACAAACAGAAATCAGCTCATGCATAGAGAGCAAGCTGGTGGAGAAGCATGGATAAACATGGATAAGATGTGCTTTTCTTCTGAGAAAAGTAACTTGCGTCCATTCTGCAAATGGAGCACTCTAGATGGTAACTTCAACCTTACCTGTACCAGGAGGGAACATTCAGTGAGAGTGTTGAAGAATGCTTAATATATACTATATATACTTATATACTAGAAGAGTGTGGTTAGTATATACTGCAAGGTTCTAAGTCTAAATGTCACGAAAATTGCACCAAGAAGCTTTCCACTGTTTGAAGTTGTTAATTAAGATATATTCATTACTTATACAATGCATATCTATAAATAGTTTTCTACAAATTAGCCATTTGTATCTGTATATCCTAGGCAGAAATATAGGGACAATATACACACACATTGCAGAACAAAATTTACTGTTGAATTAATTTTTTTCATTTTTATTTTTTGCAATTTCATGCCTTTCAGTTTCTTTTATTTTTGTTAGTCTGTGTCATAGGTGAAAAGTAGAAATGGTTCTTTTTTTGTGCTTTAAGATTTTTTACAGTTTTTATCTTCTGTCATTTTAAAAAAGTAGGAAGTATAATGTGTAAAAAGTGAAGATGAGAAATGCCTACTTTTCATGTCTTAAATATTTTAACTGATTACCACTTAGAAGTCAATATTTGATTCATAAACTGTGATATGCAATATTATCACAACTATAGTTGATATCAAAGTACATATGGCGGCTGCATGCTCATGGCTGGCAAACCTCATTTTAGCGGCAGCTAGAGTTTGTGTTTTAAAAATATTTGAAAATAAAACATTTATTGCATCTGTAAAGACATGATATGTTTTAAACTCAATCTCATAATCTTTTGCCTAAATAAAATATTTAGCTATGGTAATTTTTCTTTTTTCTTTCCCTTCTTTTATGCTTGTATTGAAATATTTAAGGCATTCTCTAGGTCAGTACTTCTGCCTCTTACCTCAGCTGAACTACATTAGTTACATCTCAGTAGTCAATACTAGCGTAGTAGACCTAGATTTCACTAGAACTTCTCTCCTGTGACCCTTAATTAGCACTGAAGTTAATCTGCTAAAAACCAATAATAAGTTTTTCAGATTTCTATGCCAATTTATTTCATGAAGTTGTCACAGAATTACCTTATTTAAGTGGATTTAATTAATTCTGAAGTCTGGAGTCTACCATTGGGCTAGATCACAGGCAATACTTGAAATGTGATATTAAAATATGTTGATTCATACACAGAGCAACCAGATGTCCTTTCCTTGTATTTCTTGACCCCAGTATCTATCCAGAGCCTACATATGCCCATTTAGGAAATCACAGGACAAAAGCCCATCAGAATACTGAATGATATATGTCCATACCCTTTTTATAGTGGATTTCCATGTTTTAGGTCTTTCAACTTTTTGTTTGCTGGAAACATTGCAGATATGAATAGGATAACCTCTAACTTATGCTGCCAGTGAGCAAAAAGGAGCATCTGCACATAGCCCTGTACTATAAAATGGAACCTCAGCAACTCATCTCTTTGCTTGTAGAACCAAACCTTAAATTTGTGTTGGCCATTTACGCTAAGCAATTTTTCTGAGTTCTTGATGAGAACATGTATAAGAACTCAACATTGCCACGTTAGTGATTAATATCACGTTATTTCACTAACCTGTAATCAGATCCAAATTTGATTTTTTAAACTGTTGTGGATATAAAGACATTGTATGGATGTCAATGACACATACATTTACACATTTACTGTGAGGTACACTCAGCCATCCCTATAAAAACTCTGAGTGTGCAATTGAATGAAAATATATCAGGATCTGTGGCACAGACTTCCCTCACAGCTCTCTAAAATTCTTAATTTCTTTTACTTGTGGTATGGTATTTAGGAACCAGCTGGACATTCAAATATAGGTTTTAGAATAACTGGAGAATGCAGTACATAATGTATTCTGTTAATTATATACAGGTTCACTAACATGCAGGCTGAGATGTTCTCATTCCAAAAATGGTGCTATGGTGTAATTTAGAAAGAAAATAGAAATATCTAACACTACGGTTGAATGAAAAAACTGAACTGAAACAATGACTTGGCTGTTTTTCTTCCCCTAGAAAACCACTAAAAATCTGTGACAGAGTTCAGCTTCCCTAGGCAAAATGTTCAGTCCCTAGCACAGAACATACAGTCTATATCCTATGCTTTAAAATAATAATGGGAACATCTGCTAGCCTGCTGCATGGACCATAATTCATATTTTTTCAGCATGAAAACTTGTGCCTGACATCCTGAAATTTAAATTGGAACTGAAGACATATACCAATGGGAATGTCAATTACCATTATCACCATAAGACAATTTGATTCAAATTGTCTTAAGTAAACGAAGCTGAAGGGAATAATTTAGTTTGGTGAGTGGCGAAAATAAATAAATAAAAATATCCAACAAACCCCAAATTAATGAATGGTCTTTTCTGTAAAAAGGTAGAATAAGGCCCCAGGAAATGCAAGACATATATTTTATGTTAGGAATATGACTTGACATCACTTGCAGAAATTAATCCCAATTTAGTCAAATTAAAATAATGTGAAAAACTGTCATCCATAAGTTCAAAGGCAAAAGCTGTTCTGTCTTGGGAAAATCGTGACTCTGAATTAATTGTTATTGAATATGGACAAGTTTCTCACAGTTTCCAGGATGAACTGGTTTCAGATATGCCTTGTACTCAGAATAATCCATTTTAGGGCAGAATTCCCTCATGGCCAGCTGATCCCAGATTTTCCAGACTGAGGTCACCTTTTTTCCAGTGGTCTCCCTCTGGTTTTGGAGAATGAGAAACAGAAATTAATTTTGTTTGAACAAGAGGCCTGAAACAAAACAAAAGGTAGATAGAAACGGGGAGCTGGATGGTACCAGAAATGTGAATAAACGGATACAAAAATAGTACAGGTTAGTATTGTAAGCATAAGTAGCTTAAATAGTGAATGCTAACAGGTGGCACACAATTAAGTACATGTGTGTAGGGGTGAGTGCCTGAAACTGAACTTCTGAACTCCAAAGCAGAATTCTGCTACGTGCAGGGTGCAACTCATACCAGCTGGTTGTAAATTTTGGACTAAACAAAAGTGGCACATTCTGAATCCTCCAATTAATATAAAGATGTCTGGTAGATCTACCAGTTAAGAAGCGGATCATTTGTTGTGATTCTGTGCATTATTATTTAGGTGGGAAAATTGAGTTCCTAAAAGAAGAGCTGGAGGCCAAAGAGGAGGGTTTCTGAGAAGTGATCTCAGAAAGATAAAGGAGGCATGGAAAGGAAAAGGTGACAATCATGACTAGAGAAAACATCCAGCAAGTCAGGGAGGATTCTGGAAATCTGAGAGCAAGTCAGGGAGGATTCTGGAAATCTGAGAGCTGAGGCAATGCTGGGAAATGCCCAGGGACCTTGGCAAATAGTGTCTGGGACAGGTAGCTGCAAGCAGCTGCACAGTGTGAACTGGCACAGCTTTCTACCTAAGCTTCCAGGGACAGCAGGGACCTCCCAGCAAAGCAGTGGACAAGTAGTGAGCCTAACACTGAAGGGGAGCAAGTAAGTGAGATAATCAAACAGGGTAAAAGCATTAATTTTGATGTTCTTAAATAAATCTCAGTACTCATCTCCACTATGGGCTGTCATTTACTGTCTCCCCCTTGACAGCTGGACAAGGAGGTTTGAACTGAGAACTAAAAGAGACACTGCAAAAAGGGTACAGGCTTTTGCTATGGTTGACTCTAAAGTGGCAGACATTTATTGAAACATACAGATACAAACATGATGAAGAGTCAGGAAAATTCTGCTTTAGGATTTCTGCCCTTTTAGCCATGTATGAAAGGTATGGTAAAGGAGTATCATGAGGGTTATAAAATTGAGGAGATGGATGTCAACACATCAGAATTAAGATTGCTGATGCAATCTGAATTTATCCTCCCTGCTGTGAGTATACATAATGCTAACTGTTCATGACATGGCTCAGTAACTTTTTTGAAACAGCACAGGTATTTGAAACGCCATACACCATAGAGGCAATGGAAGCTGTTAACCATGTAAATCCTACAGAGGTTAGGCAGAGGGCAAACGATGGCAATAAGGGATTGCAAGCCAAGAAAATCTGTTTCGTATTCATGGGAGCTGAATGCTGCCCCAGGGAAATATGTATCCTATCATAGTCTAAAGTTGCTGTGTGATGCATTTAAAATCACTTAAACCAAACTTAGGTCACTCATTTATTGTCTTTCATGTTCTGCTTGCCTAACCAGATTTCCTGGAATCTACTCAGCTGACTACTTCAGTTGCAGTAGAAGTTAGTGGAGATATATTTGACCAGATAGATAGAGCTAACATACAATGCTAAGTTTAGTCCAGAAATAAAGAATTCACAGCTGTCTGAAGCTGGCCATGCGATAGAGATGTTGGAGCTGAATCCCTTCACATTTCAAATCTCCATCTCTGATGGGAATGACATCATCCTTGGTATCACAGGGTGCTGAGAAGGCTTCTGTGATGTATTCCGACATGATAGTGAAATCAGAAAAGAAAAGTCTGTGAGGAAATAAATAGTTCTCAATAAGAATCTGGATTGTTAGTGTCTAGTAAATAACAAATGGGACCACACATGCTGAACAATGAAACAAAAACAAAGTATTGAGCAGCTGCTCATTAAGTAAGCATCATCCACTCTGTATTGTGAATGAAACAGAGGTCCCCTGGAAAATCATTTAATTAAAATTACATTGTAATTCATACAAAAATCAGAAGCCTTCACAAAAGACTGATGAGTTGACAGCACCCAGGTAACCCTCTTCCAGCACTTCCTAGTATTCAGATGCATGTTTTTGCTGCTTTAATAAAGTAATGTAACATTGGACTTTTTTGTATGTTTCTCATGAGTTTACTATCTACAACAGTAGATAGATGAATAGGTTGTTAAATTCAGAGAAATACCGATCTGATGAAGTTTCAGTCCCTGTCTTTTCTGCCAGTCTGATTTTCTACAAAAGCAGAGCTCACTTCTCCTTTTCTTGTTCTGCACCTTTTAACAATTGAACTCCACTTTATGGAAAATAAAAAGTGAAGGCTGGTATCTGGGGATAAGTTTATTTGTGATGTCTCTTCCATCTGTGCCATAAAATTGACGTCACAGGGGAAAACGAAGTAAAGCATGTCTGCTGCAACTTCATCATATTCCTGCTGAACAAGTGAAATCATATTGCTTTATGCACATATTTTCCCCACCTTAAATTTTGCATCATGTACTTCAACTGTACGTAGCAGTGCTGATCAGATTTCTTATAAAATGCCTGTGTAATAACCTACTTCAGTTTCAACAGATTATTTTTTTCCAAAACAGACTATGACACATGGCATTCATTATCATTATAAAACAAGCTTTTGAATACATTATAAGTCTTTTCATGTCATTGTTCTACATTTTATCTCTCTTGAATATAGCAGTATTGTACTGTATTTGAGACCTATATCAACTCATAGTTCTAACATGGGTATTTCTGAATTTATTCTGTATCCTGTTGTTCCAAGATACAGTATTACAAGATTTTAAATATCTTACTTTTGGTCATGTGGTTAGTACCAAGGAACTGAGCAGAGATCCAGGTCAAATTTAAGGAAGACAAATTAAAGAAACATTTTTCTGTCTTAAGTTAAACCCTCTTTCCAACGGAGGTTGATATAATTATGTCTACATCAAAAGACTTGCATTTAAATGGTTAAATGCATTTGTTTAAATTTAAAAAAAAGAAGGAAAAGTGAAAAAAACCCACAACATCTTTGCCTGACATAACTTCTTTCTTTGCTTTCATGTAATTTCCATTCACCCCTAACAGCTTTGTTAGTTTATATAAAGTAGATGTAAAAACTCCCCAAACTAAACATAACCTTGCCTTCCTGTGAATTTATTTTAAACTTTGCCTGATGTCATGGCAGGTCAGTATTAGGTTTTTATTTGAGTGCACGTGATTAAAACGCTTTGTGATTCGAAAATTTGTAAACAGAGAAGTCAAGCGATGATANAAACCAAACCAAAACAACCCAAACCAGCAAACCAAAAAAAAAAAGTGCATTTCATTAAAAGGGGGCACAGAGCTGTTCCATTACAGAAACAGCCTAGTGAGTTATCATTGGTGTTCCCTTTCTCCACTCTGCAATTTTAGGGAAGAAGGACCATTTGATGCATTTTAAATGAGGGCACCCATTCTAGCCAATGAATACAGAATTACAGGAAAACGGAATTCAAGGTCTTCTATTCACTGCCTTTTTGCTGCTAGGAGATTCTCCTGTGGAGCACTGTGCTGAAGCTCAGATCACAACTCCACATCAATTGTTGGGATCCATCTGCAGTCATTGGCTTGTTTGTTACTCCACAGACTTTTAGTCCTTTGTTCAGGTAAGTTCAAGGCATTAATATTCATTTCTTGAATAAATATATTAGGCAGGCACCTTGCAGGTATTCTCGACGTTATTACTAACAGGATTTAGTTCTGAAATGTAATTATTATTTTGCCCATTTTACAGAGAAGGAAATAATGTCATAGACAAGGTTCCTGAAAGAATCTGTGTAGGAGGGAAATTAGAACATCTGTCCCAGAATGACTTTCAAAGATTAGTTTTGTCATCAGGCTCTTCCCCGGATGCATATCCTCATTCTCATCAGGTATTTTCGCAGCCCACAGAACAGTGGATCTCCTGTCACATCTCCATAGGTGATTCTTCCTATAGTGACATTATTTCCGTCATAGCTTATTAGTTGCTTCATTTTTAATTATAGACTAATATATAAATATAGATCACCCTAACTCAAGAATGACAAAATCTGGGTCAAAGTACCTAGTAGCTGTATCTCCTCCCATTTATTAAAGAGGAAGAAGTTCCCATAGACTTTCAACAAGGAACTGAATTTTTGGGTCCTGATCAACTTGATCAAAATCAATGCTTTCCCATAAACCACTTTCTTCCTCTTCTTCTATTATCAAGTGGCCTAAGTTCAGTGTTTTGTGGCATATGTTTCGTATATGAAAACAATCTCTGTGCCGTATTTTAAAATGTTAACAGGTAATCTCTGTCATCTTCCCTTCCCTTTTATAAACTAGATACAAAATGGCCTAGATACAATATTTAGTAAGCTGTCAATCTCCTTCCCACCTCCAGTATATTTTTTTCACTTGGGCAAAGTCTTCTACAGCAAGTTTGATATGAAAAATCCTTAGAGCATCATAACAAACACTTGAGAATCAGAGCAGAGCATGTGAATCTAAACTGAATGTGCCATTCACAAATTCATGCACACTTGTTATGTGCTATAATCTATCTGCAGGCTTCCTCCAACCTAGCCGTCACGAGCATACCTCCAGTGTAAGATATTTGTCAAACACAGTCCTGAAGTCCATACAGGGCTTTAAAGGCTTATAAAAAAAGATAATATTTTAAATAAACGGGTTTAATATTTAGGATGTTTTTTCTCCTTCAGCGTTGGAAGACAGAAGCTTTTGTCTGAAATACGAGTTCCTCATTCAATTTTGTGTATGTCAGAAAAAAAGTGGAAAACCCCCCACAATCCCCATCCAAGTCACATTTTCATCGTAGAATCGATACTGAGGACTACATCTTGCACTTTTTAGCTAGAAATCTTCAAGTACTTCATGAAGGAGGTAAGAAGTGAGGAAAAAATGTGCGTCACCTAGAAAAGAAATTGATTGTACCACTTCAAGGGATGTGAAAATGTGATCCATACAGGCCAGTTCTAATATAGCATCTCTCCATGTGATCTGTCACCTGCTGAATCTCTGCTGGCACAGATTTCACCTCAGTTTTGTTGCAAAGGAATGCAGTCCTAAGTGGAAGGTAACTCTTCATGGTACCTTCTAGTCTGCCCTAAACCTTTGTACCATACCATAGTTTTCTAATTCTAATTACCAGGTTTTGGAACTGGCACATTTATTGGGATTTTCTTCTGCTTGATCACACCAGCACTTCCCCATGTAAACAAAGCACACAGTGGGTGATGATTATGATAGCTGATGAAAATAAGTAAACAGATTGGAGAACATTAAAGTTTTATGCATCCCTGCCATCTGCTTTCACTTCACACTGTACATATTATTATACATATTGTACACAATTGATTTTGTTTCCACTTCAGTAGCAACAGGCACTGTGGCACACCGTCAGTGGCTTGAATAATTCACACAAATGACTGCCATGACTGCTCTAGATAGCTGCATGTCTGATACCCTGTTTGTTTCTCATACAGTTCTGGTATTAAACTCTTCACCATTCATATGAAGAAAGACATTGAGAGGAAAATGGGAGCAGAAGAGCGTTCGCCTTTTCCTACACCAAGAACAACTTAATTATATTCCAACTAGACCCATGCATGTAAGGACAGACTCCATTACTAGTGTAAATTTTTTAATGGGTAACTGGAGCCATACAATGTTACCTTTTTACTCTTGTTTTTTGCATGATTTTGAACTTTGTTGTTACACTTAAAACAGATTAATACAGATCTTCTATACAGTTTAAGAACTATAATTGAACAACATATATAAGCTAGATAGTGATATGATTATGTTGAATAGTACCTTGCACATAAAACCATCATAATGAAAGCATTACTGTGCCCGAGGAAAGAGGCACTAGTTCGTCTAAATAAGAGAGCTGCAATGAGATCCTTTATTAAGAGGCTGTGCCAGAGAACAAAAAGAAACCTTCTTCTCTGATGTTCAGACCTCTTTCACAGTATCTGTGAATGCTGCATTTCATTCAATCAAGAAAAAATAAAATAAAATACAAAAATCAGGCATATAAATTGCAAGGGAAAGGAAATTACTAGTATGACCAATTTGCAGGTAGATTAGGTATGAGAATGGTAAATGACCCCAGCATTTCAGTATCTGAAGTGCAAATATAGTCTACAAACCTGATTTCTTTTTCACACTGATTTTTCAGTATGCAATTCCAGTGATTTCAATGGAAGGTCTTTGTAAATCATAAAAAGGAAGAATAGTCATGCATTTAGGCAATTAACTGCTTCTGAAATAACATGAATTTTCTCAGAAGCTGCTTTTCAGGGAATTTCCTGAATTAATTTAATCAGGAATTAAATCCATAGTCTTCTCTACACCTACAATGATAATAATATTTTCTCAGATGGTATTGTGAATACAATCCAGGTTCTGTTTGTAATGTTCCCAGTATGCAATTAATAACATAAAGAAAATGCATCCTTCAGTGTTGACCTTATCATGAGACAGAGCTAGGAACTGAGCACCTACTGCCATATCTAATTAAAACTCTTTTAGTCTTCTCCCATAATTGGTCTTGGTAGGATGGGCACATGGAGCACCACTAATTGCCAAGAGCGTAAAGTTACCCTCTCCTTGGAGGCCAATCTTATATCAACAACCTTCTTTTTTGTTTCAAAACATAAAATTCCTTGAATAGTTAAATAAATTATAATTAAATTGGAAAAGATGAAAATTTGTGATGTTCATTTAATAATAAGGGGTATCAGTCCCAGATTTTGGTTAGGAATGTCGACAGTCTCACTGCTAGCTTTTTGCAATGACCATATAAAGGTAACAAGGTGTACGCTTTAATCGGCTGGATGAATACCTCACAGATCTACATAAATACATTTAAAGGCAACAAATATAATTACTACTTGTTTATGAACGCTGGAATGTTAAGACATAACTTAATAAATGAATGCTGGTTTTATAAGTCATGATATGACTTTTTCTTGTAACATACTTGCAGATTCTTAATAAGAATTATCTACCACTTGTGGAATTAATCAGGTTAATAATTTTAACAAGGATTTATTAACTAGACATTTGTAATCTACTTGAAAGAAAATTAGCCCAATCATAGCTCATCTTTTATGAGCCATCAGGTCATTTTCATGCATGAATTAAAACTAATATTTTTTTAGATCATTATTCTACTAACTTTCTAAATACAGATTATTTCTACACGGGAAAGCTATCTATTCAGTTTCAGTTTAAGGGCTTCTGGAAGATCTGAATAACAATCATTCCAAAACACTGTGATAAAGCTCACAGTCATCTTTTATTTAAATATATAGCTGAGATTTTGGGTTTTGGAAAAATCTGAACTGCACTCCTATCCCAAAACTACAAGGTAGAGACACATAATTTTGCTTTAGAATCAAGACAGTGGATTGTAAAATGGGCAGAATCATTATAAACTCAGATTCTAAAAAAATTGTTCTCTTTTAGTTAGTCTAACATAATAGGGGGACTACATCTAAGAAATCTGTTATTAGAGCAGTCTGTTTAATAGCTAACATACCATCACAAATATACAGCAGACATAGTAAAGCTTTATTTTTGTTGGCTATATACTTAAAGGTGTGGGTCTTTCAACAAATTTTTTGAACCTTTACAAAAAATGGCCCTGCAAGACCTCCTTGGCCTGCAAATAATTCCAAAATGTTTGGAAATTTAGTGGAGTATAAAATACTTTGTAGACTAGGCCAAGTGACAATGAAGAAAATTACTAAAGTCACATAATAGTTATAATTTAGTACCTCTGCATTTTTTGCTGTAGATTTTTATTGCGACAGAAAGGAAACATTACAATATACACTTGATCAGAGGCATAGAAGTGTTGTAGTAAGTAACCACTTCAAAACATCAAATAGATTATCTCACAGGAAGGAAGGAACGTATCAGTGACCATAGTAAACTTGTGAGGTCTCACAGTCAGTGGGAACGGAAACGTTTTTAATATTTGTTATAGTACATCTTACTGCACTTTTTAATGTTGCTTTTAAGGAGTCAAGGTTATTGTTCTGGGCTTCTAAATGATGGAAACATAAGCTCCGGAGAGCAAATAGCAAAATTGCAACATTTGCAGTCAGCTTTGAGTTCTATACTGATTGTAACCCTCTATAAGGACCTCAATTGCCTGCAAAAAACACAAGAACCTCATCCTACTGAATGCCATCAGAAGTGAGAGATGTTGTTTTGAAATTAGGAGGTTTTTGATTAATATTTGTTAATATTTAGTATTTACACTTGGATTTGAGTAACGTCTTGTTTTCATTCTCATGGGCAATGCATTTGATTGCTGAATGCTCAGTCAGTTGGTGAAGGGAACTAAGCCTTAGAAAGCTAAACCTCCTTAAAGACAGAAAGTAAGTAGTAGTAAAATTGCATCTGTTGTATGAACCATGCAGTTGTTGACACGGGGAAAGGAAGAAAAAATAGAATAAACTCCATGGAACATGTTGGTAGGGGAGAATTAATTGGATAGACGTGGTGCAAACATGACCCTTGCTTCAAAGTCCCCTCTGACATAAGCAAGAGGAAGATGGGTTCAAGGTTACAGTCCTTCCATCATCCCAATAAGGTGCACCTCCTGTACCCCGAGGGAGGAACAGCTAACGCCTGCCTGCCTTTCCTTAAGTACATACAGAAACCTGTGAAAAATAGCTGTTGCATGGCTGAAAGCAGCCAACCACTATATAATGGTAATGCCCCACTTTCTGGAGAGAGAACAATACCTCGTGTCTTTGAGACTCATTAGTTTCAATGAGCTCCTAACACAGGGCTGTGTCCACAGTGCAATGTTCATGTCAAAACAAATTCCATATGTCCCATCCTGCTCACAGCATTTTCCCTCAAATGCTGCTCTTTGAGGCAGAACCAAGGCCTAAGTGAATAGCTGAAAACAAACTAGTTTAAGATAGCCCACAGCATCTGAAATGCTGGGCATCTTTTCTAGTTTATGGAAACTTATGATTCTCCTCATCTATTTTTAAACGTAAAGAATCCACAAACTTTGTAGTTGCTGCTTTCTCTTTCTTTCTTTGCACCTTTCTTGTGGGCAGAGAGAGAGGTCATCAAGAGAATATATGAGTCCATAAAAGTCTGATTGTATCTTTACAGATGTCCCATCTAAATTGCACTTCTGATTCACCACACTGTGTTTGTTTTTGTATACACACACATCAATTCTGTGTGTGCACACTGCTCCAAGGAGAAAGGATCAAGCAGTTCTTGATTTGGCAGGGACGGGAGAGTCCAGAGGGTTTGGCATGCAGAAGAGGAATGCTTGCCTGACTTTAGCAGTGGTGCAATAGCTTCATTGCTGCTCTAACATGGACACAACAAACAGTAACTGAGAAACAAAAGAGTAACTGAGGAACTGAGTGACCTGGTCCCAGCCACAAACAGCTTTGCTCCCTGTACTACAGATGATTAACTGTCCTATTTTTACTCAATCCTGTTTGCTAACTCACTAAGCCACAGACAGTTAACAGAAATATTTTTTTTCTTGTTTAAGCTAGTGACTCTGAGCTCATCATTTGGTGACAGTTGGACTCAGGAATGTACAAATGAATATATACTGACCCTGAATTTAACTGACCTATTTATTCAGACCTTGTAGCTCCATGAAACTGCTTGCAACATGAGACTTGAAATAACCTTGAGTAACTCAAACAGCAATAACAACATTCCATTGTCACCGAACTTAAGCACCCAAAGCAGGCTGAGAAGCAAAACTTTTTAGCAGACCAGGAAAAGAGTATACATAAAAGCCTAGCATACTTCACTAAAGCAGATTTATTTTCTTCTTGTGATCTTTAAACACTACAAATGAACAAAGCTATGACAGTTCTCAGAATCACACACTATAATTTGAAAATCAGTTTGTCTGCTCCAATTGCATTTTTTAAAATTAAAGGACAGCAGAGACGGAAAACATTTTATCATACAGTGAAAGTGCTTTTTGGCTAGATCTCTTAGTCCTAGCCTGGTTTCCTTGCAGTTAGTTTTCCCTTCCATATTTTCCGTTTAACAAATGCTATGATCAAGACAGTATTTGCATCCTTGTACCTTCAAATTAATAGAGTGCTTCTTCTGATGTTGCTAAATCCCCCTGGAAATTTTTGTTGCAGAGACTAATTAATAGGAAATAGTACTCAGGACAATTCCCCATGTGTTAAGGCCTTGGATTGTCACTTACTGGTCTTTTTTTTCTTTTTTTTTTACCACTCATATAGGCTGTTAGAAAATACATATAGAAGGCTGCAGTCTTGATGTCTTTGCTACAGAGGAATGAATTTGTGTGTTGCTTGTCCTGCAACACTGTCACTGGATCCTTAGTTCCACGTTTGTTCACACACCACTAGTACAAAGTTTTATCCAGAGCATCCAAATTCACTATCTACAATCTCTGAACAGTGTTTTGGCTCAGGAAATAAAACACAAACCAGTTAGTGACTTGCCCAGGACTCAAAAGTAAATGTGTGAAGAGCTGAGATCAGTGCTTTTCAAAGTCAGTTCTAATACAGTAAATGGATTTCTGTATAACTTTCAGACTTTATTCCTCTTCTTCACTTTCTCTCACTGTAGCATTTTTAACTGTTTAGCTTCTAATCTAAGGGATTTTATTCCATAAGATTTCTTCTCTAAGGCTGTCAAAAACCACCATCCATCTCTAAAAAATTAACCAGTGGAAAATCTGAGACAGAACTGTATATTACAATTAGCTAAAGCATATTTATTTTTTTTATCATTTATAACTGAAAAACAAAAACACTTTTCTTTTATGATCCTGCATAGCACTAAAAAGCACAGAAATTTTAACTTAAAAGCATACTAACTGGTGAATTTTCTAAAATGTAACAGGTATAAAGAAGTAGGTGAAAGTTTGATGCTCAGACTTTTCACATCAGTAATTCACAAGGACTACAACTAAAGTGTTGCATGTTCCAGTGAACACATCTGTAGTTAGGTTTTCATGGGGTTTTCCTGCACTTTTTTTTTTTTGTTTGTTTTGTTTTTGTTTTTGAGGTGGGTAGAGAGTTCTGGATTATCAGAACTCAGATTAATTATCAGAAATCAGATTAATGGACTAACAAGTCAATTCCTCCTATACAAAGCAAATGTTTTTCAAGAAATATGAAATTCTGATTTAAAAAAAACCTCAACAGTTATTTCATTAAATTCAGGAAAATTAAATCATCACTGATGACACTTGTCTTCCTCCCTTCTCTACTAGAACTCAATCAACAATAACCATTCTTGGTACTGAGAGGCTTATGAGGAGAGGCTTTATCTTGACATTTGCATTTCTTTATTTCTGTAGCATTTTGAAGGTCATAGCTCATTGAAAAAGCAAACAAGCATTCATGTTGTCATATCAAAACAGTCCCGACAGTGCATGCTCTGTAACCTTCCCACTCTTCTGTACTTTCAGTTGAAGCTCTTTTGATGTTATGACAAATGAGTAATCTGATATACCTGTCAGTTGTCATTGTAACTTCTCTTCTTTGGTATGTGAATTTATCTGTATTTTCATTCTCTAAATTCAGACAGGGTGTGCTCCAGGAATAAACTACTGGTCAACTGGAATAAAAATTACAATAATCTATGGAGTACAAGGTAACCTTGAACTGAAGTCAACTTCATGAGAAAGAGCCCCAGGTGATACTTCTTGCCTCATATACAAGTTTACCTCATGTTCACCTCATACTCTCACTCTGGGCCTGTTCTTGTAATCCTGGAACATATGAAAATACAAATTAAACCAAGATTTAAGGTTATTTATAGATATCCTATTTGCAGACTACACGAGGACACTAATCCAAGTTACCTAAGAGTCTGCCCTAGTCTTCTACATGGCAAAAACAAAACCAAAAAGCCTAAGCGTGCTTTCTCCTCTAATTCAACTGAAATGTAAGTAACTTTAATTTTTAACATAATAAATTACATTTATAACATCTTGAGCATAAATTTGCAAATTTTGAAGAGAATATTCCTAGTTATTAGCATTTTTGGTAGTAAAAACTATAAATGGATAAAGAGTATTTCTTAAAGTGTATCAGGGTCATGTGTAAGAAACCTTGAAGAAAGTAATTAATCCAATCAATGTTCTCATACAGATGATTGTGGTTAGGTGACTAGAATTCCTGTTGTTCTAGCAGCCCTGTAAAGAAGCATCCATACATTAAATCAAAACACCAACTAAAACTGAGTCACTGATTCACTTCCTGCTACATGCATATGGATACAGTCATTCACTATTTCTGCTCAGGTCAAAGTAACAGAAACAGTATTGGTCAGAGTCAGGCAGTGACTCAATAGGTTCCTTCTTTTGTGGAGCCCCCCCCTCCTTGCTGCACCTTGAACTGTTCCTCATAGGAGGGTGCAGTGCTTCCAGCCTGGACTTTGCATTCTATGTTGGAACAGTCATTGTCAATCGTCTCCTAGTTTATTGGTTTCATTTTTTGTGGCTACAAACCGTAACGCAACCAGGAAGAACATATAGTCCTTTCAACATCAGTTGTGCCATAGCTGCTCCTTTCACTTTACTCTGATCCCTGCAGTCTGCCTTGTCCAGCATATCTGGCAAAACTTTCAGATGCTAAAGGTTCAGCTCTGCAAATATCCACTTACTGGGTGTTTAAGTGTGACTTAGAGCCCAGCAATCTCATGTATTATGTTGTTTTTCCTGTTCTGCCAGTCAGATGCTCAGGCTTCTAAGCTTATAGGCATCTTCTTTTAAGAACTTTGGTGTGCCTGACAATACTAATCTGGAAATCTTTTGCCCATATACTCCATTCTTCAGGATCTTAATCTTATTAGAATTAGTAAATTATTTGATGTATTTATATATGTGTACAGTGGGAGCTTTTTTTTTAATGAAGCCAGGAAATTTTGAATAAAAAAAAAACCCTTTAATGATAATAGTGTTTGTTACTTATAAAAAAAGTGTTAACATTCATAAAGCTCATATGCTTTTCTAATACTCTGCTAACAACTCCAATGTAGAACAAGTGAATTATAATAATGTAATTTTAAAATCTACCATTTGCACATACTGTATCTGTGTAAAAAAAACCCAAACAACTTCCATGCAGCAGATCGAACATGGGACCAATTCTGAAGACAAAAATAAGTAGGAAGAAAGACAAAGAAGCAAGAAGAGAGGAGTGTAGTCCTGTTTCACTTCCTTTCGTGGTCTAAAAGTTAATCCTAGCAAACTCCAGAAACTATCAAGCTGTACTTACACTTAAAAAACCCCAAATAAACTTTTCAGGTGTGGCTTCTGACTTAGGAAGTTTAACTTATAGGAACTGTTACACTGACATCAATGCAATGCTTATATAAAAGTTGGTGATTTCTTTATTACGCACTATGGCACAAAATTAAAGAACAATTCTTTGAAAATATAATTGAAATGTCTGAAAATAAATTATGGTTAAGAGGATCTCACTTTTTAATATAACATATTCTGACACTTATTACATGCAAACTCTTTATTTCCATCTAATGATCTTTGTTCTCTGATGTGGTGCTTGTTTTCATTCCTCTAGCATGCTATCTAAGGACACAAATGACGTACTGTGGTTGTGTCATCAAGCTTTCTGAAAATTCCCTGTTATTGATGTATTAAATCTAAACCAGAAGAAGTTTAAAAAGTAAATAGATTGTGGTAATGACAATCTGTAAACTAATTAAAGTCTAACTATACCACTCAATTATAAAACTGAAATAGTAGGGTGGGTAAAAAACATACTTTATTTTTGGATTGATACACAGACTATTTCAGCATTGTAATCAACAAATTTGTGAACATTATTCCTAACTGAGCTTTCAATATGCATAATTCATAAGAAGTAGGGCGTGTAATTCATAGGAATGAGGGCAAATATATTGGGTGTCGAAACTGCTGTCTTCTCTGGATGCTCTCCACTAGTTTGGGAATCCTATGCTCAGAGCAGAACTTCCCCTATGGTAGTTTTCTCAGTAGGTGGCTTAATTAAACTTCAGTGCAGAGTACTGGCTTGTTGGGCTCAGACTACATGCTTGGCTTTTCCCAGAAGCTGTGGTAATTCCTGAAATGTCGAAACAGATTGTTTCAGGCAGGTCATAAAAACGTAACTTGTCAGTTTCTCTAAAGCTCCAGCTGCTTCACACAACTTTCTGCCCACCCCGAAGACAGACAATTGTGTTTCGGCTATTGTGTTCACGGTGATGTATTCCTTGCCCAGCCTTGAGAACCACTGGGTACAATGTTGGTTATTTACATGTGGTGGAAGAATATATTCCATAATAGCTTTTAAGTAACAGTATTAAAAATTTAGTTCAATGTGAGCTTCAGTTCTTTTTAAGGCCACCTTGCGCACTGTCATGCTGAAATGCCCACCCAACTGAACTGACGGATGTCTTGTTATTTGTCAGTGGGTCTCAGCTGCTGTGTATAAATACAGCTCATTATTTTTTTTCCTCTAAGATCTTATGTTAACATTACCTTTTGATATCATATTCATAAACTGTTCAGAAAACACTTAAGCTGTGCTGTGGAGACAAAATACAAAAATAAAAATAATCGGTTCAATGTTGTACATACTTTACTCTCACAGATTGCTTCTGCTAACAGATTTTTTTGTTGATCAAATGAGCAGTTTTAAATTGCTTGAGTTCTAGATAACATGAAAGTTAGTTACCCAGCACATGTATTGCTCATTGCAGCAAAATTCCCCAATGATTTTGTGTATACCAAAGAATTTTACAATCTTTTAAGGTCAGATCTATTGTGGGAAAGAAGGAGAGCAGAATCTTTGAAAATTTCATATTGATATTAAAAAATAAATATGTAAATATTTCATTCCCACAATTTGAGCAGAAAAATATATTTGAAACACAGAACTATCTGAAGTAATTATCTGTTAGTGTGTAATTTGTCTCAAATTGTTTAACTGCCATTTGACACATAAATAGTTTGAATGAAATGGATTCAGAATATTAGGTCAATATCCTGTACAGAGACCAAAGTAATGTCTGTATTAAAATCAGCAGGCCAGATGTAAAATTGCTGGAAAAAAATATTTTGGAAAAGCTATGAATAAGGTTTTCTAACAATCAATTAATTAATACCTCAGGGTGTGATTTTCCTTCATATCTGCAATAAGATTATGGCATATGATTTGCACATCTTTCTTTCATCCATGCAAGGCATCTTTCTTGTGTCCTTTGTCCATAAGAAGCTTAAGTGCCCTTCTTCAGTTACTAGTGAGAAGGCTTTTAAGCAGCAAGTTATCAGACATCCCTGTTTTTAAATGCTTATTTGTCATAGTTGTTCATAACTTCACTTTAAGGTTTTGGCTATTGACTTGGCCTGCCTGTAAGTACTTTTTTGCTGTTTTACACAAACACACAAAAATATATATTTGTCCCTGGAGTCCTTGTAATTACCTGTTATCAGATGGTTTGCATAGTACAAAATTGTCTATCGAACTTTCACAAGTAAGAAGAAAAAGAAATTATACTATATTAGTTTTCATTTTTCTTATTACCCATGCCACTTTTCTAGTCCATAGTTACAATGAAGCCATAAATGACAAATTACTTTGATAAAAAAAAAAACTGCCTCAAAGAGAAAGATAAAAATTGTGAGCTCCTCCAATTGCACTTCCATTCTTCTAAAGTAAGCAAAGAAGCAAATACACCCAAAAATCAAGTCAAAACATCCTGCATTTATACTTCTTAAAACCTCAGCTAGCTTTGCAGACAAGATTCTGCAACCACAGTGAGCAGTGAGACCTCTCTGTCTAAAGCTGTTTATTTACTGCAATATCTTCCTTGGTTAGTTTTCTCAGCCAACAGAAACAAGTCTTCTCAATTGGACAGTTGAGAGTGAGTTTATTTTAAGTCACCTGAGTCACTCTCTGGCGGACCCTATGAGTCTACACAGACATTAAAAGAAATGAAGGGAGACTATAGGTACACCTAAAGAGCTAAATGAGACAAGGTTAGGAACTGATAGCTGGTTCAGAGACTAAGGTGTCAGGGCTGCTTACATCCACACTAAATAATGTTTGGCCCTGGGCCTTGGCAGCACAGCAAAGGATCCCTTGGAGGCCAGATATTACCATCATTGATAGCTATCACTACAATAATTATAACTGTACAATAATTGTTGTTTTGTGAGTATTTTTCTCACTTTAATAAGCCTGCAGTACTAAGAAGGCTATGCTGAAACCTATCAGGGTGGGGCATTATATTCTGAAGCTATAATGTGAATTTCTACAGGAAGGGTTTCTACTCTGTCACCCAGGATAGCGGGTCTAAACCATAGCAGGTGTGAACTAAGAATTAAACAATGGAGACAGTTATAGGTCTTTGCTTTCTCCCTGTTTTGTTTTCTACGGTAGATGTAGCCATCTGACTAGTTCATCTGGTTGAATAAGGTGTCTGAAGTTGAGCATTATGAATGCTCCCCATACCTCTCTGTTATTGGGTTTTTTTAAGTGTTTAATGATTAAATACTCTGCTCTGTCTTTGGTGAGAAATTGCTACCAGTTATCAACATTTCTAAACTGTCCAAAACAAGATAGATTTGCTATGTGTAGTGGATAGATATTTCATCTGTAATAATTCATCATAGGAAGGTCCAAAAATCCAGTAGCAAAACTGTCACCCTTGCAAAATTACAGTTAGCAACAATCCAGCACAAAATTTCAATGGTATTTAGTGTACTGCAGTTGTGCACAAAGGCCTATACCAAGCTAAACCTACTTTGGGAAAAACTACTCTGTACTGACAGATACAAGCAAAACCTCAGTAGCCAAACAGTTATGAGGTACCTGGTGACATTCTCTGTAAAATTTCCTTATCACCTGCTACGTTTGCCCTTTATTATTTCTGTTCTCTGGAATGAATTTATTCCAGGTGTTCCTCTAAATACCTACCTGTGGCATTCTCAATGATGATCGAATTTCAACAATAATGAAAAAACTCTTAAACCTTTTCAAGTTTAAATAAAAAGTCACACATTCTCACCAAGCACTCCTGAGAAGGTAAGTTTCCATGTATTTACTTAGAGAGTAAAAAACAATAACTAAAGGTTTTTTAGTGAATTGTGCCCGCCTGTCAGAAAAACAGGCAGAAATAGAAGATAAGCTGATACTTATTCATCAAGAGTATGAGATTTACTGCAGGGTCCAGGGGAATTTACCTTACCAATATCCCACTTTTCCAATGCTTAAAGAAGTCCAGGGAACTCATACCTTTCCATTGCAATACAGCATCTCTTCAGCTCTAAAATGCTAGATAAAGCTGTGCAGTCATAAGGGATATGGTCTCCTCCATGTCCATTGTCCAACAGACCACACTGTCAACTTGCCAAGCAAGAAAGCAGATATTCAATAGTAAAGTACAATCAGATATGACCATTCAGCACATACCTGTGAATTTGCATTGTAAACTTTTCTTATTATCCTTCTTCCTGAATTCTCAGCAACTGGCTTTGAGAATTACAGTAATAGGTAGAAAGAACTTGTTTCCCTGGATTCTGGCTTGTATGAAATTTGATCTGATGTTAGGTTTGAAATGAAAAAAAAATCATGCCTTGCATGGTGATATTATTAGTATTTGTCAAAATACGGTCAGACTTGAAAATACATTTGATATTCAATTTCATTAATAAGAAGCACTTTGCTTCCAGTCTCAGGTATTGTTTCTAGGTACTGAAATACAGACTCATCTTAGCCACCACAGCAACATTTTCTGAGAGAGAGAAGGTCTCAGATAGCCAAGACACAAACTATGACATGCTTTGTTAATGAGAATGAATAGGCAAGAAGCCAACATACTTCCTAGAAAACTGATACCGTTTATTTCAGCTAATCTTGTTTAACAGAAACTCGGACATATTTTGCAAAAGCCTCATAAGGATATTCTGGATATAGAAAAGCCAGAACTATTTTAGCAAACCAGAGTTATAAATGGTGGTGTAATATGTGGAGTCCAGCCTTTAAAAGAAATCATAATGGATGTATAGCTCAGGGCAAAGAAAGACCATCTCGGACTTAATACCACTGAAGCAGTTAAAAGCCATATATGAGGGAGCAGCACAGGGAGGCTTTTCCTCCCCATAACGTGCTCTCTCAAAAACACTTTCTGCATTGGGTCCGGTTACTGGAGCTAAAAAGGCACTTTCAGCCTTCCCTGAATCCCCACTGGCAAGAACTGATGACTATTCCAATAATTGCAGTGGAGAGTTGTGATGATATTGAGGAAAATCAGCAGAAAAACATCTAAGGATACCTGACCTGACTGCAGATGGCAATCCCAATAACAAAGTTAAGAAATAATAAGAGAGTGTCCAGTAGTTGCTGCCAGATGTTCTGCTTTAAAGTCGGTCTATTAGCTCACTTTTACACTGCCACAGTTTTCTATTACTCAGCTTGGCTCTCAAGGAAGATGAGAACAAATTTTTCTGGAAAGTATATCGTGTAGTCTGGGCAAGCCATGGAGAAGACTACTGGAGAATCAAAACGTGGACTATATTTTATAGCCTTTCAGTTCGATCCTAAACTCCTTTTCTTTTTTCTTTCTTTTTTTTTTTTTTTCAGAAACTCGAAGAACTTCAACTTCTGCTAGGATTTTACCTTTCATCATTAAGACCAAACCTTAGCCGATGGTGAAATCTGGATATTGAGTGGAAGAAAGGTTGCATAGCCACCTGCTAACGCACAAGATGTCTGTTTCTGTTTTAGCAATCTATCCTCCCCCTCGGACCCAGGAAGGAAAGGGAAGTGTATCCAGTGATTTTGGTGTTTTACCAAAGTGCAGCTGTTTCCTTTTAGAAATTTCAAGCTAGGTTTAGTTAACTAAAATGGAGAGGGCATTAAATAGGCCACTTCCTGGACAGTAGACTAAATTAAAGGCTAGAACAACAGAGGCAGATATTAGTGTCTGAGACTGGTACTTAACAGCAATAAAACAAGGAAGTCTGGGTTGACATTCCATCATAATAACATGAGGAAAATGGGATGAGAGGCAGGGTGGTTGCCATAGTCAAGACATCAGGCCGTCTAGGACTCTGCTATAAAATATGACAATAAAAGATAAAAGCTTACATTTCTAAGGACTTGCACATTCCGTATATGTACTTAAGGACTGTTGAGTTCTTTTGTTGTGTTCATGGTGTTGGAATATAGTTTTGCACACAGTCTAAACAATTTATTAACACACACTTAACAGCAAATGCAATAAAATTGCTGAGTTCATTTAAAACATATTTAGATTGTTAAATTACCATTTCTCTCAATTTATCCAGAAAGCATGTCTCGTTAATCACAATGCAAAAAAAAGATAAATGCTTTGAAAATTAATCTTGACAGTGACCAGAATAAAAAAAAAATCTATCCATGTATCTCATTTAGAAATCTCATTATGGTTAATATTTCTTACTAAAAGCATGCATCTTTATTATTAACATTGTGAGGTACTCACAATTTATACATATAGTATATATGTGTGTGTATATAT
>VXBJ01007460.1:576655-594769 GCA_013400055.1 Nycticryphes semicollaris | reverse complement strand
CCGCCTTTTTCCCTTCTTGTGCCCTGAGTGTCTGGAGTGGGATCCAGCCGAGGGATCCCCCGCCGTGGGGAAGTCACCGCTGTGTTCCTGGCTGTGACACAGGCTGCGTGTGACACCACCACCCGCCCCCCCCGCGTTTCTATGGTCCTGGTTGGGCCACAACGCCCTTGGCCCAGGGTTTATTGCGGGATTTGCTTCTCCTGTGCTGGAATAAAGCAGCGTTCCAGGGGGGAGCACGGCAGTCAGTGTCTCCGGTCTGCTCCGGGGCTTTAGATAAACCTTAACCCGAGGAAATGATGGTTCCGGGTTCAAGGGCCCTGCCCCGTCCTTTTGTTTCATTATTTGGGTTCTTCTGCCTTGCTCTCGTGGCCGTTCTCTGCAAGAAGCTGGAGGAAAAAAATCTCATGTATTGGTTTCATCCCAGTTGGAACAAACACCGAAGCGGTTTTCACTCTTACTCACGGGCTGCAGTTACCTTTAGTTTTACTGCTTCGCTATAGGTCACTCACAGGAAGCGCAGGGAATGGGCCCGATCCTGCCAGCCCCTTCCCCAGCGAGTAACCGTGGGTCTGGCCCCTCCTCAGAAACTCTCGTTGCTGCCAGGGCCCCTCTGATAAAAAAAAAATCTGATAAAAAAATCTGATTAAAAAAAAAAAACCAAAGCGGTTTTATACCTCTCCTGGGCATCTGCCCCAAAGAAATGCTCCCCCCCAGCTCGTGTGGCTTGGATTTGCTTGGTGCAGGCTGTAGGTTTTGGGGAAATGATTATGGCCTCTAACAGCTACAACCTTCTGCTTTGCTTAAATCCGCTCCAGGGAGGAGCGATGGCTTTGGCTTGAAAGGTTCCTTCCGTCCTGGCACAGGCCCCGACGGGAATGAGTATTTGAGGGAGTTTCAGACAAAAGGCAATCCTCAAGCAGCATCATCCCAAAGTCTCCTCTTATTAAGTAAAACCCAACGTAGAAAGGTACATTTTACAAATATTTGCCCAGGAACGTGGGCTGTTAAATTCTGTCAATATCTCCGTCACCCCTGGAATTATTGCTCACCTACATCCATGGTGACCCCAAATTGTCAGAGAGAAAGGCTGCCAGCTGTAAACCCACACGGGGCCACAACGGCATCGCAATTTATTATGGAGCAGAAATGTTACTGAAGGGAAAATTGGTGCCTATTCCCAAGTCCACACCTGGAAGGGACACGCTTTCCCAGAAATAAAGATCTTAGAGAGCATCGTTTAAGGTTTCTTGCGCCGTCGCCTCACCCCACTAGGCAGGCTGTGTTTATGCTGAGTGCATCGGAATTCCCACTAGGAATGCTTTTTAAAAGAATGTTGTTTTGGCAATAAGAGAGACTACTGCAATTCACCAGCACCTTGAAAAAATTAGCATACGTGGCCCTGCTGCAGACCTCGCGCAGGACGGCGCGGTACGGAAGAGTCGAGACGGGGATGTAGTTTCTCCTCCTTTCTCCGAAATGATCCACCTTGGAATAACACTCTTGCTTCCCCCTGAAATGATTTTAACGAGTGCAGAAGTATTTTTGATACTGTTCAAGAGGGGAAATGAAGGTCTACAATAAAACTCAGTTTAAAAGGATGTTTGAATGCTCTGAAGGGCAAACACGGAACGCATGTATTTTGGGGGGGGAAGGTCTGGGGTGTGGTGTGGAAAGAGCTTATTTTAAACAAGTGTGTGTGTGTGTGTGTGTACATTCCCTCAGATGCCAGAGTGCTGTCGGTGGAGTCACTGGATTTTCATCTTTTGGTCTACTGACTTTTAACAGAAAATGACTGTGAAGTAAGACGTGCAGGAACAAATTCAAAGCGCGTCCGAAATTTACTCATCGAGATAAAATCAATTTTCTTTAACAAAACAAAAAACCCCAAACCCAAACCCTACGCACAAACCCAACTAAAATCTATTGCTTATGGAGAGCTGTTTGTGAAACACCTAATTCTAAAAAAGGTGATCACAGGATTTTTTAATATTTACTCCCCCAATAAACTCGTGAACGTGAAAAGGTGCTGAACTGGGTGCACAACGGGGAGGACTCTGGGCTCCTTTCTGGTGTCAGTAATAATAATGAACGCAGGAAACCCGTTCTGTGCTCAAACCTCTTTAGAATTATCTCCTCACAGAGACATCCCTCGAGAGCAGGACCCCGGGAGTCAGTGTTTTACCACCAGGTAGTTACTTTTAAACTGAATGTATGTGCCACCTTCCTTCCCTTTCCAGGAGATGTGAGCATGGATTGGTGAGAACCAAAGAATGAAATATAAACTAAAAGGTGCTGGAAGGCAGGAAATAGGTATTTTTACATTTATGCGAAAACATTTGGATTTGCTTTCAAGAGGATGCCCTCATAAGTTTTTAACATGACACCTGATGCAGTTGATGAGGTAATTAACCACCAGCAGGTAAGATTCCTGCTGTGTCCCCAAAGACACTTCCCGGCCCCGGCCCGCCTTTAACCCGTTATCCTGATGTTATTCAAATGTTTCTTTTGGGGCTGCTGCAGTAAGTGTAACACACACACGTGTGTGTGTGTGTGTGTGTGTGTGTGTGAGCGTGTGTTTGCACAATCGCAGAGAAACGACTGAAAAACGTCCCTTTCCCGCACCACGTCACTGGCGCGCAGCTGGGTGTTTGGGTGCCCGTGGAGTTTTTGGCTTTGGCCTCGTAATTAAGGCAGCAGGACCGGGTGATGGCTCCCCACTGAACTTTCCAAATTTAGCAGGAGAGTGCCTGGTTCACCTCCGGGGGGATGGAAACGGTGTTTATAGAGTTCATTCCTGACCTTACCTGCGTAAGTGCTTTAAGTTAAAGTATGAGATGCACCTAGAGGGGTAATACATTGAGTTTAATAGGAAGACAGTTAATAACCTTTTTTCATCCTCATGCACTATCAATCATGGCTGTCACCAGTCTGCTGAATCAAAGCAAAAGTGTTCTTCACAGATGACTGATTAGAAACGCAAAATCACAAGATCCATCTTCATGGTCACTTTTATTATAGTCATTTTTAAACTGACAGCAACCTGCTCAGTTTCAGCAGACTGGGCATCACAAATAGTGTCACTCAGTGCAGCTGAGCATGAGAAGATGTTGGCTGGATTATACTTAAAAATAATTAGGCCCAAAGCTTTTTTTTTTTTCTCTTTACCCCCCTTTTTCTGGTGGAAACAAGAAAAAGGATTTTCTTCATTCCAGCTCCGTCTTTTCAACCCCAGCAGCAGCCTGTGTCTTTTTTACAGTGGGCTGCTACTGGAAAACATTTTCCTTCTCCCACTTCTAGCCAGTTAATCAGTTTTAGGTGGCCCTCGGATACTTTTTGAAGCCCATCTCTTTGCTGGCAATGTGACCCGTCAGTTTTGATAGAGCCGCTCGTAAGCACGGGCTTAACGATCCCGTGCTCTTATTTGTACAGTGCAGGGACGAGCTGCTGCTTTCCAGCCTTCTGAGGAATATTGCGAAAGCTAATTATCTTGTTAACCAGATTTGCTTCAATAACATTGTCTGCTGTTCAAATAAACTAGCGAGCAGTTCAACAGTTTAAGGTTATCGATAAACTTAAGCAGGCTCCAGCAAATTTAAAATCAGGGTGGTACAGGCGGGAGGGAGAGGGAGGGAGAAGAAGAGAGAGAGAGAACACTGGCACTGCAAGCTGCGTTTCCAAAATGCAGTGAAATCTCTTGTAAGGAAAAGTAAGCAGCAATGCTGAAAAATTACAGGGTGGGGTTTTTTTTTTGGGTAGAAATATGGTAAATACTGAATTTCCATCGTGGCTTCCAGCCTTTGTCCAAAGGGTGTTTTTCCTGTGTGAAAACTGTAGGATTGGTTCCTTAATGTGCACGGGAGCCTTTCACTCCACCTAACAACATGGGTAAGAAAGTGATAGATTCTCATTTGGAATTTTGATTCAAGGACTGATGGAGAGAGAAGACAGCCAAGGCTAATTTTTCAATTAGGTGGGAGCTAAGCAGGCCTTCCCCAAAACTCTTCACGAGCTTTTCCCCTTTTCAAAATTTAAATTGCGCTTCATCTCGTGGGCGCAAAGTCTCACGTTGCACCAGCTGAGCATCATCTTCAGGATTCCCATAAAAAGGGGAGCCAGGTTTGCCTCCGAACCCCAAAAGGTGGTCTTATTCGTGAGGCTGATCTGTGGGGCTGTCACCCCTCTGAGGTGGCTCCAAGGAGTTTGAGTGGTGAAAAGATCTAGAACTTTCCCTTAAGACAGACCTGCTGACTACGGGTGATGCAGCGCTGGACCTTTTCCCTGTGCAGGAAGGGGCTCTGCAGGTGGTGAAGGTCCGATGGTCTCCCAAAGTGGGGGGCAAGAGGTTGCCCAAGGAAGGCTCTTCCAAAAGGCTCTTCCTTTCCAGCCTCAGACCTTGCTCTGGCTTTTCTCACCGGGCTCCAGACGGACACAGACACTCACACTCTCTGGGGCGGGGGGAGAAATAAGGTTTATACAAACACACCTTCTCACACACACGCACACAAACATGCTACATACGTGTTTGTAAAGCTACACTACGGGAGCTGGCACACAGGCACCAGTCCCAGGGCAGTTATGCTGCTTTCTTTACCCCAGCTGGTCATGCCAGGAGAATATCCTTAATCAAAGCATCTTTAAGAATCTTACAGTATGATTTCCATGTACTGCACGAACACCTGTGGGACCAAAGAAGGGAAGCGGGAAGCAAAACAGGCAGCTTTATGTCGGGCTGAGATTCAGGTGCTCTGTAAGCAGTTTGATTTCACTCTTGCTTTTTTTTTTTTTCTTTTTAACTAAAGTTAATTCATATCTTAAGGATATAATTAGCATTTGATACTCCGGTCCCGCGTAGAGACTCCATGTTTGTTAAAGTGGTTTTAGCACGCATTGCTATTTTCTGATGAAAAATTGATAGGCTAATGCTGACTGACATCTGTCTCAAAGTCACAGGGGCCAAGTATGTCTGAATTCAAATTTATGAGCATTAATCAGAAGCTGATCAAGCAGCGAAACTAACGATGTCTACTGATAAATAACACAATCATACTTTAATAATGATGCTTTTGAGGGCAAGACAATGTTATTTAATTAATCTTTTTTTTCCCCCCATTAGGTACTTTTAATAGTATGTTCTCAACATAAATAGCTAAGGAAACTTGACTATAAATTATTCATGTGCACCTTTGTGTGTCGTGCTGCTTTTTACAGAAACCCTGAGATCTGAAAGTGTAAATGCCCGCGCTACAGACATGAAATAAGACATTTGTTTGGGCTACGAGTGCTTTCAAGTTTCAAGCAGAAAAGTTGTCCCTTTCTCCTAAATATTACATGGTACCAATCTACTTCCTAGGGGTTTTTTCCAAGCTCAGTTACCATTTTGAGGCAGTATAGAAGAGGTGACGGGGAGGGCTTAGCCTCACAGAGGAAATCACGTACCTCTCAATAATGAACATCAATAGGAGGAGCAGCGGCGGGAAATTCGGTGTTTATTGTTGGGGTGGGGTTTTTTACTGTCACGACGAAGGCAAACATGGAAGTTAGTCTCAAGGTACTGTGGGTCCCTGTGATCCTTTCACTGGGACTGCTCCAGTAGAACCATTTGAACACAGTTCAGTACCAAACGCATCGAGGCCTTTGGTCAGGTTTCCCAAGGTGCCATTTATATAACAAATAAGTAAAAGAATTATATATATATATAAAAATAAATATATATAAAAATATACATAAAAATATAATATATATTTTATATATATTATATACATATGTATATAAAATATGTAAAATAAAAAATAATTACTTTAGTGTTACTGATGTAATTGGGAGAGAATACAGGCACAGAGCTCAGCAGCTACAGGGCACCCTAACTTTTTTCTTTTCTTTTCCCCTTAAACAAGCAGATCTGCCCAAGTAAACACAGCAAACAGTTATTGGGAAGGTTTCTCTTTCCAAGTGCACTTCTCCTGGACATATTTAGACCCAGGGAAAACAGCCCTCAGATCCTTCAGCAGCACAGACAGAGCTGCAGACACAGACACCAGGGATTCCCACACCCCACCTGCCTTTTCGCTGCTGGAAAACGCGGCTATTTCTCTCCTCACTGCATTTTTTCCTTTTTTTTTTTTCTTTTCCCTCTCTTGGTTTCTGAAATGCTCCTGGTAGAAGCTGAGAGAATGGAGAAGGCTTTTCTGTGGGTGTCAGGCCGGGGTAAATTTGTACATGTGAGTGAGAGGGAGACCATTGAGCATCTCCCTCTCACCTGGGGTTTGGACCCTCAGGTACCGCTCGCTGAGCCTTAAAGGGGGAAGAGCAGGGAGCAGAGGCCATGCAAAAAGGCTTCTGCTTTTATATTCAGATTGCTAACATTTATAATGAAGCCCGTTGCCCAGTACCCGTGTTCCCAGTGGCTGACTAGTTGTGTAGTTTTTCCCTTCCCTCAAAAGCATTTCGACGTGTCTCGGTAACTCCAGACGGCTGCTCGCCAGGGCTTAAACAGAGGGTTCTGCATTTTTCCTTTTGCATTTTCCAAAATATCAATCACGAATTATAAATCAGGGATTTCTGTTTGGCTGTCTTTTTTTTTTTTTTTCTTTTTTCCCTGTGTGTATCTTTATACTCCCAGACCTCTCCTTTCCTTTGCCTCCCGCAGCAGATAATAGCCATGGATCCTTGCAGGTTGTCTAGGCATTTATGTTTTATAAGCACAAGAGGTTACAAGACAGATAGAAACATTTCTTTGCCCAATACAGCAAACCCCCAAGTATTTTTCTTCCAAATATTAGGGACAATATCTACCTTTGTCCTGCTGCCCTGGAAATTGTAGTCTAAACATCATGGATGTGCTAGATGCACTAAAGCACGAGAGTCTGATGCGGATTGCAAACAGCAGAAAAGCTGTGTTACTCCTCAAGTAAGAGATTCAGGGACAAGCACATAGACCTGGCTTTTCTGTGGTTTTTCAGAGGTTGTCTGAACCATCGTTTGGATCACAGGCTGGCGGGCTAAAGGCGAAAGCTGATTTTCATATAAATGTCCAAAGAGAGTTTTAGAGCCCCGCTGTGGAATGTAAAAGGGGTTAAAAATTTCCCCCAAATTTCCTTGTCCTGCTGATAAAAGCCTAGTTTAGGTGCTACAGTAAGGGTTGGTTGTGTGGTTTGTTTTTTTTTTTTTTTAATAATATGTGATCTTTCTTTGTAGTTTTTATTCTAACTTAACTGCATTTAGGCCCTGTTTTCATCTTTATAAAGCACTAGGTTTTCCTTCTTTGTAAGTTATGCTCCCATCGTGCATCTTAGTTTAATTCATTTTTAGCAAAAGAAACACCCAGGTTCAATCTGGAGACCTCCTTCCAACATAATTTAGCTAGACCTTTTCTTAGTAAAGGTTTTCTGGTTTTCATTTTCACTTCATATTCTCAAATAAAAGATCCTTTGTTGTCTACCATTTGATTGGACTTAATGAAAAACACTCCATTTTAACTTAACAGTATTTCCCTTTGAATTTATTATATTTAAGGACACTGTCAAAAATCAAGCATTTAATCTCAGGTTTTTATACTTAAAATTATATTACTATCATATGGCTCAATGAGGTGATGTAAAAAGTATATTGAATGGATTTCAAAAAGAAAAGTGAAAAACTAGCCTCATTTTAATATGAAACTAAATACTATGGCTAATGTGCAGATTGGGTATGGTAGTTGACTTTAAAGACTACCATGTGACAGGGTGCCAACAGCTGAATTGTGCAGTATTGACTAAATGAGGTTCACTGATTTGTATGGAGGCTAATATCTTCTTTAAACAATTCCGTGTAAATTGTGCGTATAAAGTCATTGGAAGCTATTTCTCAGGACAGCCTCGCCGGCTGGCTACCTGCTGGAGTGAGGAGGATAATCAATAGAGAGAAATAGAGCTGAGCATGAGAGTGGGAAGCTTCGGAGCAGTTAGTGCTGATAAAAGTAGATGATGTCAATATTTGGGAATAACACAACTGCGGGCTAAGAGACAAAAGAGAAGTGCATATGTTGTAGGGTGTTCAAACAGGGGCAGAATTAATGTGGAAGTGGCAGATGTTGCCCCAGGCTGCAAAAGACATTATTTATTCCAGGTATTGTTAAATTCCGAGTGAATATACGGTATATTAAAATTATATCTAGCAAGGAGGGAGGCAGAAGACTTTTTGCAGGAGTAGGAATTCTCGGACACAAAGCCGCCGCTGTGCTCTACGGATACAGAGAATTTTCCACGTGTCTCCCCGGCCCCCGTTAAGAAAAAGCCTCCGTCAGAACGTCAGAACGTTGCAAAACCAGTGCTCCCTAATGAAATGGATATTTAGAAATAATATTCAAAATAGGAGCAGAAACGAAGCGGAATGGCAGAGTTTGGCAGAAATCAATTCTTTACTGGTAAAAGACGTAGACATCCTTGAGTCCGTCCCCCCTTCCACCCCCCCCCCTGCTCCCTTTTCTTTTCTTTTTTAGTGTTTAAAGATTATCAAAACAAAAAATTCCCAATGCTCATTCCGAATTATAATGCAGTGAATGCTTTTAGCCGCGGTGTCCTTATTGGTAGTGAAGTATTGGTATATTTTTGCTAATTTAATAGTAGAAATCAGTTTTCCTCTTGCTGTCAGGCGATGAATTTTTGTTCTTCTATGCTGATCTTTCTGTTGATGTATTATGACATAGTCTGTCAACATGAACAGATATGTGAGAGGGAGATTGGGTGACTGAGACATGCAACCTGAATATGGCTCCTCTTGAATTTTAAGCATATTATCATGTTTGGATACACTCAGTAGAAATGTAGGGATTTTTTTATTTATTTATTTTTTTTCCTCTCTCTAAAGCAAGCTATTATTTTGATGTAATTTAAGCAAAAGCAAAACAGGTGGACTATGACAAGGTCCTAAAAGCAGAATGAATGAGGTAACTCCAAAACATGTGCACGAGAGCTTAAAAAGCTTTCACGTCTAAGTTAATAGCCCTTTAAAACCAGCATTTGCAAAGCGCAAAAGTTTTTGTGTAAGAAAAACCAATCCAGGCTTATCTGATTATTAAATTTTGCTATCGTTTTTTGGGTTCTTTTATTTTTTTTAAATGAAATAATTCCACAAGCTTCACATGGTTTTGTTGTCACAGATGTTTTTATTGTTTGGTGTTAGATATCTGGATTACATCAAGTAGGTGATTACTATGTCAGCTAAAAAGGTCAAGTTCCATACTTTTTATTTCAAACCATCATAAAGAAACCTTTCTATAATGACACACATGTCTATAACGTAGATCTCTCCATACTCACTTTAAAAAAAGAGTCTACCTGACACATGGCTTAACAAGACAGAATTTCAGATTTGGGTAGTTAATACACTGTCAATATTCACGTACAAAAGAACCACTTGTGTACTGAGACAATTAACTCTCCCACAGCAAATTTCTCATTAAAACACAGGGTTTAATCGCTAAATATGCAATTTCTAGCACTAAAAGTTGTTATTATCAGAGTGATGCTGCCTTATACAATTTCTTTTTTTCAGGTTGCTGCTCTTTAGTTGTCATATGTGCCATCCTTCCATCTTAAAATTACAGGCATATATAAGGTCCTGTTCAATACTTAACTCTAAAGAAATCTTCATTTCAAATAAAGCATGCATTTTGATTTGGGACATAGCAAAAAAAAACCCCAAAACATCTTTAAAGATATATACATCAACTAATTTGTTAATCTTGTGCCACTTTTAGCATTTGTCACACATATAGACCAGGAAATTGGCTCCATCTCATTCTAGCTCTGTGTTGAATTAAAAACCTCTACTGCAAAGAAGAGCATGATGTGGGGAAAGAATAAATTTAGTTCTTTCTTTAGTAATGCACATATATTTCCATACATTTCACATCCTAAGGGAGCCCGTGAACGCGTTCAATAAATACAAAACTGTAATTCCAGGAAAAAGGAATTTTTATATTATACATTTCATGTAGTCTCTTATTCTTAAAAGATCTGAAATTATAAATGTTGTTCTGTTTTTATTATTTTATAAAATACAGGATATAAAAAAAAAATGAAGGCACTGAATTTCAAGTCATTGGTATTTGTGAGAGTATTAGGTGGGTTAGAACAAAAACATTTATATTCAACAAAGGCCCTTGAAAATTAAGAAAATATTAGCTACGTCCAGCCAAAGTAGTTCTACCTCACGTATCCTAAAATCAAAATCAAATAGTAAGCATTTATATGGAACGCTTGCCTATCTTCACCTTATATATTAAGGTCAGCGAAAAGAGCAGTTTATGGATAAAGGGCAATAATAAAGAGGTAGCCTTTAAACATGATTAGTTGGTGTCTATTAAAGATGTGTTAAAATGAAATATATACTGCAGGTGAAGGAAATGACTAACTCCTGCGAGGATGATGGACTTGCTATATGTGTATTTCACTATTCCTTTAAAATATTTGCGAATTTGACTGCATTCTGAGGAGACAGAGCAATGTGGTAGATTTATGAGGGTCTGACGGAAGCAGGGCGAGGAGAGATTATGGCAGACTTGTTTAGAAAAACTGAGAACTGAAGGTTCCTGATTTACACTGACATATATCGAGATGAAACTATAGTTTGCAAATTGCCTAGAGGAGCTATCTTTTATTAAGTGTTTGATGGGTACAGAAATGTACATATCTGTTCTAAAACAGCTGAGGAATACTGATGCACTGTTTGCAAATGTGGTTTTACCATTTTTAGGTTTTCTTTGGTCTTTTCCTTTTTAGGGTCACCGTGCCCAGCCCTCTCCTGGCTGCCTACCATCAGAGAAGTTGTCTTGCATGATTTTGGATTCTTGGGGTAGGGGTGTGCTGACATACACTCCGTGCCGCAGGATGAGGAGGGATTGAACCCTAGCTCGGGCACTTTTTACCTTTTTCAATGTATTTGGCACATTCTACATCTTCGCTGTTAGAAAAGTGACAGTGACAGGATATCAGGGACAGGACGAAGGGCAATGGCTTCAGGCTGGAGAAGAGCAGATTTAGATGGGATATTAGGAATAGGTTCTTTACTCTGAGGGTGGTGGAGCACTGGGACAGGTTGCCCAGGGAGGTGGTTGAGGCCCCTTCCCTGGAGATATTCAAGGGGAGGTTTGAGGAGGCCCTGGGCAACCTGGTCTAGTTGGGGGTGTCCCTGCTGACTGTGGGGAGGTTGGACTAGATGATCTTTGGAGGTCCCTTCTGGCCTGGACCATTCTATGATTCTATGAAAAGAGCAAGAGAGTGTTGTAATTCCCAACTTTGTCAATTCCTGCCTTTGCAAAAGGCTTCCACCTTGGATACTAAGCCGTGGTGCCGTTGCATATGCTTGTTAGGAGGTTACATGAGGTGTAACAGCTCAGGCACACAGTTTGACCAAGCACTGTAAGATTTCTTGCAAGGAAAGCCTGAAGGACAGGCAGGTTCCCTACTCAGGTTGGTTTTGCTTGTTTTATCCCAGCTGCTCCCCAAGGTAGGTGACTTCTCTAAGGTGGAAGGGGGTGCAGCCTGGCTTTGCACTTTATTATTCTCGGTACATTAACTTCCTCTTTCTTTAGGAGCTGTTACTTTTTAATCTTATTTTAAATCATTATTATCATAGTGAAAATCTGTATTAGTCAGTACAATTCTACTTTCATAACTCACGTTTTATTAACACAATTAAAATTGGTATTTACTGATGCTTCAGGAACAAAATTGTGAATTTAATATCAATTTAACAATGGCTGATGTTACGCGTTCTAGTTCTGTCAGCATATTTGCAGGCTAGGTGAATGCATTATACAAATATTGGGCAATATTTTACATAATAATCTACCTATTAGGTGGGAAGTTTTGTCAGGCTCACAGCTACGCTTGATCACTGATTATATAGAGGAAAAGTTGGGGGTTTTTCCACCTGCAGATGTGGAACCAGAATTAAAATATCACTTCTAACTATAATATGACCAGCAGTAACTGTTGGTACGAACTTTAGAGAAAATAAAGTTTACATCCAGACACCTCTTTACCCTTCCCTGATGAATCTAAGTTCAGGGCGTTGATATCTTTACCCAGGGCTCGTTGTGATATAATATGATATGAAGAATTGCGTGCCTGTGCTGAACCACATGTACTCAGTCCTTTCCATCCAGAGCTGGCAGAGTTTTCTTAAACCAATAACTCAGCAGACCAGGGCAGGGACGCCTGGATCTTTCTGGATGTTTGGCTACTGCCGGGCGTCATGTAACGTGTGCTAGAATATAAGGAAATAATTGGCACTTGTTAGTTATAAGCAGCACTTGTTAGCATAGGCTTTCTAGCATGCCAACGAGCAATTAACCTCCACATCAGTCAATCACCTTTTCCTAGTTAACTCACATTACACTTTGAGGACAGCTGCCATCATCCCGTGGAAAAATACACGCGACTGTGCCCCTAACTGTCAGGCCAGCTCCAGACCAGCGGAACTTTATTTTATTCAAAAGAGTTAGAGCTTTCGAAACAGGAGGGCAATCAAGAAAATGATTTTTCTTCTGCGGCTGTAAATTGGGAGTAAGTGCACTTAATTCGTGGGAGCTCCGTCGGTGTGAAACGGCGGCAGTGAAATCGGGATCAATCTTTTCTGGCCGTACGGAAGAGGTGAAAGTGTGGCTCTGTACGTAAGTCAATCAAAGCAGTGATGTTGCTTAGCAATGTAAATGCAAAAGGGAGGGAGGGGGGGATTGCTGATGCCCAGAAATTTGCACCCACATATGGCACCTGTCAATGAAAAGGGGTGTGTGTGTGTGTTTCGTGTTGCACCTGCAGCGCGGTGCCCAATTAGTGCCCTAATTAGTGACTTCTTCATCTCTATTAGCTGTGCCTGACCAGACAACACGGTGGGGTTATTCATCGCTGGGGGTGGCAGGAGTTTGTTCTTCTTCATTTTGTCGAAGTCCTGGTAAATACTTCCAATCCATTTTTGTTGGGAAGGGACGGCCATGAGAGTTTCCGTCTGCTTTTTGTGTAGATCAGCTGATAGGTTGGCGGTGGGTTAATATAAATGGGGTTTTTTCCCATTTCCCTACGTGTAAGAGTGGTTTTCATGGAAGGAAAGTAGGGACGGCCTGAACTGGGATTTAAAGCAGATCGTTTTATTCCAATAGCAGGAAGCAACTTTCATAAGTGACAACTTTCTTTTCTTTTGATAACTCCAATGAAATACAGAGATGACACCTGTATGAAGCATTATTTTTAGAAAGAGGGACTGGGACACTTTTTCTCCCCTGACTATTGAAATGACATATAAATATCATTTCTTTTACTTTTTTTTCCCTGTGAGTTCTGTGACTTGTGCCTTGGTGTGTGACTGCGATGTGCATTTTTTGTTGACAGATGTGAATAAAGGAGAGAGAGTACTAAATAAAAGTGTGCCTGCTCCAAACGGGGAGCAATATGCAGGATAGCTTAGGAATAAGAAAAAAAAAGAAAGAAAGAAAAACTGGATTCCTTCTAAAGTTATTTCTTCCTGATCAGTCCATTCGGGAATAAACAGACCATCATGGAGTGGTTTTGTAAGTGAGTGATGGAAACAAAAAAGGAGAAAGTTGAGGGCTGCAAGGTATTTTCACACCGTTCTGAAAAGTTTTGCATATTCAGTTCTGAATAAATAAATCTTTCAGTTGTGAACCTGAATCCTGCTCAGGTACAAAACCCATAAAATTGGAGTTTCTTTTTTGCTTCACAGAAGTTTCGATATTATTGCTTAATATTCTCCATCTTTCACAGGAGGAAGTCTTTGGGGAAAGATTTAAGAATAGACTTTTTAGTAGATTTTTGGGGGGTTCTATTCAATTAATCACCTAGAAATCACCCTGAGGCACATCCTGATCTCACGCCACTTGACACTGGATGAAGTCACCCTGTGCTGTTCTTATGACTAGTTGGGCCTTACCTTGCTGATGCTAGTCACTTCTCAAACATAAAAGCCATCTGTTTGTGCAACAGTCACAGGAGAGCAAAATATAACTATGTTTAATTTGAGCCTTGTTAAGATGTTTTCTTCCAAATGTGTCCAAATTTTTATCTTGCTCTAAGCATCTCATCGCTTTTCCAGGTACCAGAATTAGTGTTCCCCGAGCTGCTCAGGAGGGCAATCCTGAACCTCTTTGCTCAGTTGTTATTTAAATTAGCAGGGGGTTCACCCTGATGGAGGTGGGTCAGGGAGTCAGGATACAATTTTTTTTTTAAAGAAACATTGAGTAAACTTGATGATGCCACTGTGGTAGAATGGGAAGATGTACGAAGCTCATTCTTGCATATAACCATTACATGCCTCGAGACAGCAAAATGTTTTGGGCTGTATTTCTGCTTAAAGTATTAAGCACATTGCTGAAAACAGTTCTTGAAGGGAAATGGGATTGAAATATTTTTCAGTGGTGTGATTAATCACATAAGAATGTGAAGAAATTTGAGAACCTTGGGGTTCTACATGGTACTCCATCATCTTCTTCTTCCTACACACAGAAGGAAGTATCCTTACTGATAAAGACAAGGCAAGAAAATGTTATATTTTGGTAGTACTTCTGCTGAAATTGGCATTATGGAGAGGACCTGTGATGTTCATTAGTTATGAAAACTCATAACACACAAACTCATAGGGTCTTGTGAGCCTGGCAAATTCGTTAACTTTGGTTTTTTTAGACTAACTGGGCTTTTACTCATATTTAAAGATAGTAAATACAGAGGGAATTGGATAGTTCTTCCTTTGTTCTGCTTCAGTAACTGTTCCCTTGCTTTTTTGCCTAGGGAGTTCAAGAGTAGTCTTGGTCATTTAACTTGTATCTTCAGCATACCCAGGGAGTGCAACACATTTTTGCCTCTTGGTTATTAAGACTGGCCATAAAAATCCATTTTAAATGGTGACTTAAGAAATGCATCCTTGCCAATAAGCATTAATTTGTAGCCTTAGTCATCTTTGATGATTAAAATATATGGTTGCGTAACATAAAATGGTATTAATTATTCAGTCTAAGTGCTCTATTAGATAATATCTAATAGATATTGTCAGGATAATATATATTCTGATATGGTTTGTACTTATACGCACAATTTCTTTTCCTAGGTACTTTTTTAATGCTGAAATGGGCACACTAATTGTGGACTGTGGCCACTTTTGGGCCCCTCACCACAAAACAGACATTGAGGGGCTGGAGCGTGTCCAGAGAAGGGCAATGGAGCTGGAGAGGGGTCTGGAGACCAAGTCTTGTGAGGAGGGGCTGAGGGAGCTGGGGGTGTTCAGCCTGGAGAAAAGGAGGCTGAGGGGAGACCTTCTCGCTCTCTCCAACTCCCTGAAAGGAGGGAGTACCCAGGGGGGGTCGGTCTCTTCTCCCAAGGAACAGGGGATGGGACAAGAGGAAACAGCCTCAAGTTGCCCCAGGGGAGGTTCAGGTTGGAGATTAGGGACAATTTTTTCAGGGAGAGGGTTATTGCCCATTGGACTGGGCTGCCCAGGGCAGGGGTTGAGGCACCATCCCTGGGGGTATTCAAAAGGTGAGTTGACATGGTGTTTGGGGACAAGGTTTAGTGATGTTATTTTATCAGAGTTAGGCTGATGGTTGGACTAGATGATATTAAAGGTCCCTTCCAACCTAGACGATTCTGTGATTTTATGATTCTATGACCTTGTGGTAAGAAGCTCCTTCTAAAATAGGCAGTATTGTATTTACTGCAATTTAACAGGTCGTGTGCTTTAAAGATCCTCCTGCCTGTAACCAGGGGGAACAAATCTGGCAAGCCCTATTGCCAGTCACAGTTGGGTGCAGAGACAGTGGCGCTGAGTGAGTCCCTGCTGGTAGGCAAGGTACTGAATGGAGGCAGTGACCTGTGATGGGACCAGGGCCCTCACTCAATGGCATTTGCTCACAGTCATGTTTGTGGCATCTGATTTTTCCATCTTAATCCAAACCTTCTACCTCTGTGCCACCAGACAAAGCCCCACGAGTGGTGGCAGAGCAAACCCTCACCTGCATTTTCAAGTTTGAAGAGCAAAGAAATATTTATGCATCTAAATCCCAGAAGCCGTTGCTCAGAGGTCACTCTTTGATACCCACTGCTTTAAACCCACTGCATTTAAACCATTTCCCAAAGCTCTGTAAAAGCACAGGATATAGTTTGGGGGTGGGAAAAGACCAATTGTTGTCATTTTGCTCCTTTGTATCTTTTTTATTGTATAGAACTACAGAATCATTCAGGTTGGAGAAGACCCTTGGGATCATGAAGTCCAACCATCAGCCCCACTCTGCAAAGTTCTCCCCTACACCAGATCCCCCAACACCACATCTCAACCACTCTGAAACACATCCAGGGATGGGGACTCAACCCCCTCCCTGGGCAGCCCATTCCAGGGTCTGAACACTCTTTCTGGGAAAAATTCTTTCCTAATGTTCAGCCTAAACCTCCCCTGTTGCAGCTTGAAGCCATTCCCTCTCCTTCTATCGCTAATTCCCTGTGAGAAGAGACCAGCACCAACCTCTCTACAATGTCCTTTCAATCAGTTGTAGAGAAGGATAAGGTCTCCCCTCAGCCTCCTCTTCCTCAAACTAAACTAAAGTATCATCTGGTTTTTGTCCTCCCAGAGAAACACAGAAGACAGGATGTTTCTCTCATTTCTTACGGTGAGAGACTGCTTAAAGGGACTCTCAGAGATTGTGAGACAGAGCTTTGACCCTCCTTAAGATTGTTATAAGCTGAAGGAGAATGGCTTTTAATTCATTAGGAGTTTGGAGTTTATTTTATAAGGAAAATCTCTGATTCATGCCATGACTACTCCTTTGCTGTTCTATCACACTTCTGACTCTGTATTTTCAAATTCTCTTGGTTACCAGTTCAGGCAAACATTTAGCCATGTGGGTTAATGTTGCACCAGGTTTGGGGTTTGGTTTTTTTGTTTGTTTGTTTTAGTTGCTTTTCCCGAATCAGAACCTTGTGTTTTGTGACAATTAGTACAATTTCCAGAACTGTCATCAGTGAGGGTGCTGTGTACCGAGGTGTATGAAGGGGGAGCACAAGTAATGACTTTTTCTTTTTTTCTTTTTTTCTTTTTTTCCCCATTCACAGAAGAATTGCTAAGAAGTCAAGGTTATTCAACAGAAATGAATAAATACAGCCTGGAAAGGTATTTATTTTCCAAATTGCAAGGGGAACTCAGAAACAACACAGATAGCAGAAAAACAAAAATCTAAAGCAATTGCTTAATTCTCTTCAAAAATAATGGGAACTGGGAAAAAAAGAAAAAAGCATTTTATAATGAAGAAAATCATCAGGCAGGGAAAAAAGAGCTGTCTTGCACAGTGTTTGGGGTAGATTGAAGGAATCATTCCAGGGGCTGCTCATTGCGGCTACTGCAGAAAGCTGTAGGGCATTTTATTGGTCTTAGTTGCCCCACCTGTAAATAGAAGATGACAACACCCGCTTCTCTCTGGTGCTGTGCAGTCCTTAGATCTTTCACAGTGCAACAGAAAAGTCTTCTGTGCTGTACTTAAAAATTGCCTGTTGAACCTCCTGCTTTTGAGATAAAAACCGGTTTGGGCTGCACATCCTGGAAGAGCTGGTGGCTTCAGGTAGTGGTGGATCAATTCTGACATCCTCACAAAATCATATGTCACATTAGCAAGGCCAGCTGAGGGAGCTGGGGTTGTTCAGCCTGGAGAAGAGAAGGCTCCAAGGAGACCTTAGAGCCCCTTCCAGCCCCTGAAGGGGCTCCAGGAGAGCTGGGGAGGGATTCTTTGTCAGGGAGTGGAGTGACAGGACGAAGGGTGACAGCTTTAAATTGTAAGAAGGGAGATTTAGATTAGATACGAGGAAGAACTTGTTTGGTGTGAGGGTGGTGAGAACCTGGCCCAGGTTGCCCAGAGAAGCTGTGGCTGCCCCATCCCTGGAGGGGTTCAAGGCCAGGCTGGATGGGGCTTGGAGCCACCTGGTCTGGTGGGAGGTGTCCCTGCCCAGGGCAGGGGGTTGGGACTGGATGACCTTTAAGGTCCCTTCCAACTCTAACCATTCTGTGATTGTATGTTTTTATGATTCTATGGTGGTGGCAATTTTAAGTTTTTGTGTGGTGTTTTTGATTTTGTTTTGG
>VXBJ01007460.1:504314-576640 GCA_013400055.1 Nycticryphes semicollaris | reverse complement strand
TTTTGGTTTTTTTTTTTTTTTGGGTGTTTTTAACTGTTTAAAGGCACAAACTGGAACATGGGAAGTTTCATCTCAACATGAGGGGGAATTTCTTTCCTGTGAGGGTGTCAGAGCCCTGGCAGAGGCTGCCCAGAGAGGTGGTGGTGTCTCCATCTCTGGAGACATTCAAACCCACCTGGGCACATTCCTCTGGGGCCTGCTCTGCGTGTTCCTGCTCTGTCAGGGGGTTGGACTGGATGATCACCAGAGGTCCCTTCTAACCCCCACCATTCAGTGATTCTGTGATTCTTCTCTTGCATACCCTAAACTATGCCCTAGGCTTGACCCTGAGCACAGCTTTATCTTCCTACCACCAGCCTTGACATGTGTCCCAGCCTGGAACATGGGTCCAAGTTTATAAAGTTAGACATTAAACAAAACTTTCCATTCTTGTTTGAAACTTTCAGCATTTAATCAAATCAACAAATCAAGTACAGGGTCAAAATGGTTTATCAGCACATCAAAATTGGGGATGCAACATTTTGTTTTCTAGGTTATTGGTGAAGTGACAAAGGTGTCTCTTACCAGTGGCAGGCACCAGCTCCCAGCTGAGGCGCAGGTGGATGAAACGCCCGTCTTACCCTAGACACATGCTCTCCAGATGCCACCAAAGATACTGGGCTCTACTAAAATACAGAAAACCATAATTACCATATGATATAAAGGGATGCGTTAGGATTGTTGGTAAATTAAAGATTAAAATCGAGATTAACCCTTGAGAATAACCTTTCATTTATTACCTGCTTTCCTGCCTTTAATTAAATCCAGAGTGGTTTTAATATGTAGGAGCATCTTTTGGGCTTACGTTTGAATTGTGAAAATGGCTAATTTGTGTATGGTTTATTCATGTTGCTATTTCAAGTTATTTTAATTGCAGTACTTACATAAGTTCAGGAAGCAGAATTTCATTCCATCTGGTGATTACTTATTTACTTACATTAATCATACAGTCAGAAAACATAGAATTAAAAAAGAAATAACTACTGAAAACTTGATTGAACATACTAGAGAAATTAATGTGATTAAATGTGTCCATATGGAGACTAAAAATTTCAACACACTTCAAAAAAATAATGGAGGAAACAAACAGGGGGCTACAAATGCTGTGATTTCCCCAAGAAACCTGTTTTTCCTAGTATTTCATTTGGTTTATAGATCAAGAGTAGACCTATATAAAACTGCTTTTGAAGCTGGTTTTAGGTTGGTTTGGTTGTTGTTGTTTTTAAATTCATGTGTTGTGTCTATTAACTGAGACTGAAGGTGTTTATTTTCTCTCCACCCTGAATCTCTAACCCAAGTTAAATACTCAGGCAGACACAGGATGTTAACTTAGGGATTAAAAACTGTGTTTCCACTCGGTCATATTAGGTCCAACAGGAAAATATTTTCAGACCTGAGCAGACACATGGCTCACCTGAGGAAGAGCTTTGTTAAACCATTCACAATTTGGGTGCTTTTCAGATCATGAGTCCTATCATTCTGATATCTTTAAAAATCACAGAATCCCAGAGCGCTCTGAGGTTGGAAGGGACCTCTGGAGATCATCCAGTCCAACCCCCTGCCACAGCAGGGTCACCCACAGCAGGTCCCACAGGAACGTGTCCAGGTGGGTTTTGAATGTCTCCAGAGAAGGAGACTCCACCACCTCTCTGGGCAGCCTCTGCCAGGGCTCTGACACCCTCACAGCAAAGAAGTTCCTCCTCATGTTTAGATGGAACTTCCCATGTTCCAGTTTGTGCCCGTTCCCTCCTGTCCTGTCCCTGAGCACCACTGAAAAAAGACTGTCCCCTTCCCCCTGACACCCACCGTTTCAGTATTTATAGGCATTGATCCCCTGAGGTGACCTGCAGACCATTACCTTCCAGCAGATAATGACTGAGGAGACTCTCCTAAATCAAGAGCAAGCCTACGAGTGGAGCTCCATGCAGCGTGACATGGCCATCCTGTCTCCTGGCCTAGGCGTGGAAGCCATTCTGAATTCTTAATACTTCAGTTTAACGCTGCTATACTGAAAAGAAGAGTGATTTTTATACCAGCATGGTATGTCAGGTTACAACTCTAAAAAACCAGTGGTTTTGCTGCATCGTTACGGGCATTAAGCCTGTGCAACCAACGGGTTGCAACGCTCTTCTTTTAAAGCTCCAGTGGTACATGAGTGTGCACATGTGCACAGCAGATCACCAGTTATGGCAATAAAGACAGTCTCTGCTTCTGCTCTATATTTTCCCAACTGATATGCTTTTTTTTTTGAGGTTGTCATATGGTATAACACTTTTACTAGTGGACTCCTCCCACTTTTCTTCAAACCACATCCTCATTTTTGGCCTCAGAAACCGAACATGTGCACAACTTGCAGAACAACACATGATATTGTTTCTGTATAACATCATACCAGCTGGGATATAAATTCTTACAGACAATTTTATGCGAATGAAAAATACCTACATTAAGACATTTTCCATAGTTATGCAATACATACCACAGCAAGGCATATGGCCTCGAGTCAGAGATTCTCCCTTAGAATTATAACAAAAGCCCCAAATCAGGCCTCAGATCTTTAGAAAATGTAATTTTGAATAGATCCTTCTAATTTCTCTCTATTTTATGTCTTCCCTTTTCTATTCTGCTTTGGATTTCTGAAATCCAGCATCAGCTAGTTTGCTGGTACGTCAAAGGCCCCTAAATTTTATCTATTTGATTTATTAGGTGTCGAGTCCAATAAAATTATTATTTAACTAAAGAACAGCTAACATTTGGTGAAATTCTAATTTGTATCATGATTTGAAGAACTGCCAATAGGCAGAATTAATCATTTTTTTGGGCAAATTATTTCAACATTTATTTTCCTTAGTAGAAAATTGTTTTGTTTCTGATTTGTCGCTGTTCAGCTTCAAGAATTATTATTTTTTTTTTTTCTTTTGGGGGATGGTGGGAGTGGTGGGGTGGTTTTGTGTTATTCTCACTTCAGGATAACGAGTCTTTGCATACAAGAGTTTTCTCCCGTGATCTATAAACTCCAATCAAGTCACCCTCAGCCCTCCTTTCTGATAATCAAACAGACTGAGTTCATACTTTAGCGGCAAATAATTTTCTCCTGCACTTAAATTAATTTTGAATGCAATTTGGTAGAACTCTCCTTTTTTTTTTTTTTTTTTTCCCACCATTCCCATTAAAATATGGACAACAGACCTATGGGAATTGTTCCAACAATTGCATCAGGATCCAAGGATTCCATTAGCTCTGCTCATGCAGCTTCACAGCAGGAGCTCGTGTTGAGTTGCTGGTCCACTATGGCCCATAAATCCTTGCAGTCAAGGCATTCCAAAGCACTGTACCCCATTTTTTGGGGGTGAAATTCCTTTGTATTGGTGTATAACTGTGCATTCATCCCTCCTATTTTGCTCATTTTTCCAGTGGGTCTAGCCTTCTAGCTGTAAATACACCTCCTCTTCCTTGATCTCATCACAATGTACAACTCAAGTAATCTTTCTGTCATCCTCAGATCCTTAACATGCTAATTTCTGTTTGCACCTCCAGATCACTGCTGGGAATATTGAATAGCGTCGGGCCTAGTGCTGATGTCTGCTGGATACCATTAGAAACAATTCAGCATTAATTTTCTTTTTCACATAACTTTTGGAGATCTGCTGGCCAGCTCTTAATTGAAATTGTGACCACTGATGCTGTGCAGTAAATATTTTATCTTCCTTAACAAAAACATCATGCAGTATTTACAAACTTTCACTAGGCATTTATCAATTAAACAAACAGAAGATAAGCACCCCATTGACAGGTGAAAAAAAAAAAGTAATCAGTTGAACAAGTAGCAAACAAAATGCCCAGGATTAATATTCTTCATTTTTCTCTGTACATGTAGCTTTGCTTCACTCTCTCAAGACATTTAATATAATAATACTTAATATAATAATTATGTAACAATATAATAACAACATCAATAATAAATATATTATAAAAATAAATAATACTGTTCATCTTTCAGAACTGAAGGGATTCTGATTTGCCCAACGTACCCATCTCAAAACGCGTAGGGACACTGAATTTATTGAAATCGCCTCTGGGATGTTGACAGAACTGCTGCCAGACACTGCTGCCTGCTCTTTCTTCAGTTGTTTTTAATATGTTTTACTAACAGTTTATATCTCAGATTGTGTAAAGTATGTTCTATGATTTGCCACAAACCATCAAATTAATAAAAAAAGATTCTTAACTAATTCTACGTCTGTGGTCTGGCAGACATCCCCCCTGTCCGTTTCTGCCTCTACAGGAGGCAGCACGACAGCTCTTACCCTGACAGATAAAGGTACAACCACAACAGTCCCAGACCTTTTCTGATGTCTTACCTCCTTCTTCCCACCCTCCAGCATTTCAGGGACTTTGGGAATGTGCTTGAAAGGTGTTTGTGTTTTTTCAAGTGAAAGGAAAGGAGGAGATGAGCTTTGAGAGGAGAAGACTTATTTAAAATGTCTCCATTTCTTTTTTTTTTTGGACTCTTCTCCTGTCCAGAAGAAAGTTCTAGTGAAGTTTGTTAAGAAGTTTCCAAGCACTTTATCCTTCTTAAAACAAATCTAAGGCTTTTGAATTCATTGAACTTTTCTGTCTTTGTTTAGGTTGAGTATCACAGCTAATAGCACAGTATTAATTACATGTCATTCTCTTTATCCTCTTTGTGCACTGCCAATCGGCAAAGGTGCCTAATTTCACACGTCATTTGCGACGTCTGATGGTAATACCCCTTATTTTGGGGAACGGCTGTTGAATGGAGTCATTAATCTCCATTTTGGGGATGTGAAGTTCCAGATTCTGGACCCGATTCTGTAATTACTCTAAGCACAGAGTTCTTGGTGAAGTCACTGGGCTCACGTCCCGAGGGAAAGGGGAGTTCAGGTAACTTTGAACTAAATTTCAGGACTTTAGGATTTCCCAGTCCCACAGCCCAACATAGGGAAGCAAATTGCTCTTTTTTTTCTGCAGTCAACCACCCATAGGGTGATGGCAACAGGTGGGAAGTGGAGTTCACGGGATATTCCGGACACTCTTCCCACATTGTGGAGTGTAGGAAAGCCATTCTGATGGTGCCATTCCGTTCCAGACAGCTAGCCCAAAGGAACGCTCTTAATTCCTACCAAGCCAAAGCAGCTGTGAGTCAACAGCCATCCAGACCCGGCTTCAACGCAGAGACCGCTGGTGGAATCGAAAAACAGGAGCAAAACAAAAAGAAGTACTATATGTGTCTGAGAAATCTTATCAGCCCCGGCAGAGATATTTATTGCTCGTTGATGACTGAGAGTCTCGTCTTGCCTGGGGACTAGCTGGGAGCCAGTAACGGAGTGGAAACGTGGGGCCAGGAGAGAATGACAGTCTATGGCTGATCGCTCTGGTGTCACGCCTTGGGAATGGCAGCCAGAAATGTGCAACTCATTCTGCTGCTAGAATCAAAGGCACCTAATTACAATCTCATTTTGTTAAAATACAGCACTAATGACTTGCTTGTGCAGTAGCTGGATGCCATATCAACTGCCATATAAGTGAAGTTTTTCCATTTTAACAGTCCTAGTGACAGTCTCCAGCTGTCTGTGCATAAACCCTTGCCACCCATTGCTGTGGGTCACCGGAGAGGAGATTTGCAGCAGTTTCCACTGGGCAACAACAACGAGAGGAGTCACTTTGTGCTGAGATGTCCCACCTCACTTCAGAAGGGCTGCTTCAAGTCATTCATAAAAACCAGTCCTTTAAAAGCCTGGGTTGGTTTCTTCTCCCAAGGAACAGGCAGATAGGACAAGAGGAAATGACCTCAAGTTGCCCCAGGGGAGGTTCAGATTGGAGATTAGGAACAATTTTTACACAGAAAGGGTTCTTGAGCCTTGGAATGGGCTGCCCAGGGCAGTGGTGGAGTCACCGTCTCTGGGGGTATTTAAAAGACGAGTTGACATAGTGCTTAGAGATATGGGTTAGTGATGGGTTTTGTCAGTGTTGGGTTGAAGGTTGGACTCAATGATCTTAAAGGACCTTTCCAACCCAGAAAATTCTATGATTCTATGATTCTGTGGGACATCAACAGAGGCTAAGCCCTCTTCTCTCTTGTAACATCCTCCTCCCAGGTCTTCATTTTTACAGTCTGTCTTTTTTTTGTGTGCTGGTACTCAGCTGTTTGTACCTTTGAATTCTGTTCTTTATACCGAGGTTGGTTCTGCAAGTTTGATACAAGTTATACATCATCTTCCAAAACCTGATTACCAAATGTATATATACACACGTTTTCAGAGCTCTCACTACTTGCAAAATCTTATTTCGGGGAAGGGGTTATTTCTATTACCTTCCAAGCATCCTGCTGACAGCAACTGGATTGTTAAGTATGAAGAGTACTTGTTTTGTTCCCTACCTATGCCTTTCCCTCATCAGATCCCAAATGAAGCACGTGCCTGGGTGATATGCATTGGCATTTGCTATTATTTGATCTTATTCCATGAAATCTTCCTCAGCAAATTCTGCACATGTTAATCTGTTAATTATAGCAAAGTCTATACTATTAAATATTTATGTAGAAGGAGTTCTCTGAAAGTAGGGAAGTGAGGACAGTTTTCTAAGTAACAGGGTTTTAGCACACAACAAGGACAGACTTTAGACCAAGCCTCATGTTTCACACAGCATCAGATGGCTCCAGAGTTTGACATGTTCGGTTTTCTCCTCCATATCTGATACCACCTTTTACATGCATAATCCTCTTTCTGAGCATGTTCTTTCTTCCAAAGTGAGCTGTAAAAATTCTTCCCCTGTGGCTGGTGCTGTGGCAGTGCCCATCCCTCTAGATGTATGTAACTGCCCCTTTCTCCAAGGGCAGAGCTTTTGGCCCCCCAGGTCTCTGCCAGGTGTTTTCCATAGTCCTTCGTAGGAAGTAGTGTTACTATAAGCTGTTGTGTGCATCATGCTAGACATCCTCAGGTAGTATCCAGAGTCCATCAAGAGGAGAACAAGGTCTGCAATTATTATTTTAAACATGCATGGAGGGCAGCCAGAAGAGTGGAAGTGGGAACCTTTCCAAATACACATCCTGAAGAAGCAAAAGGGGCAGTAATAAAACTAAACTTCCCCCTGTAAAGAGAAAGATTGTTGGAAGGATGGACTCATTAGCTAGGTGCAGGGGGCCAAGCCATTCTCTATTTCCTTCTCGTTACTTCCAGGCCAGACTGTGTTCTATCTATATCCCAGATCAGAACACTACCTGGGAATATTAGTGAGCTGAAAAAGAAAGCAGTAAAACAGTTACGGTCCCACTGTCAGTATGAAAATCAGGACCATGATCTTTTAACTGCCCCAGTAAAAAGTTATGTCAGTTGTAATTTCTGTGTCTTCGAGATGACCAGCATTTAAAGAGCTTTCCACAAGTACACATTCATTTCTGCTGTATTAAAAAGAAAAAATCAGGAAAAACCTCTGCTAAGCTCAGCTTCCATAGGTTTCTTGGGGAGAGATAGTCAAGGAGCCACCCCACTCCCCAATCTCTGCTAAGAAGCCCTGATCCGACTGCAGGTTTAGTTGCACAATTTGGCACCAGCTCTTAAGCTGTTTGCCAGCTGTATATAGTCAGCACACTGGGTATTGTTGCTGTCTCCTCCTTCCCTAAGGCTCCAAAAGATGGTCCAGCAGAGGGATTCTCCAGCCTTGGTCCTTGGGAGAAGTACAGCAGAACACAGGAGAGCTCTAACAGACTGCTGCTCTCATCCCTCCCAACCTTACAAATTAAAACAAGAATATGAAAACCCCATATGACTTCATCCTTCAGACCACAAGTGGAGCTGAGTCAGCAAGTGGTGAAGAAAACTACATGTATTTATAGTGAGTGAGCAATTATTTCTTTTTCATGAAATGTTTGCAGCTAATCAACTCAAATAGCTGCCTATCTAATAAATACAAGCTGCATAGAGTCCTGCCAGAAAAGCTCACTTGGTTGGTATATTTGGCAGTGCTGAATAACTCTCAAAGCACATTAGATGTTCACTGTTTGAGTCAATAAGCTGAGATCTGAATAAGATTTTTAAAATTATTTTGATCTGGTTCTTCATACTATACATCACTTTGATTCATACCCAAGTCTGGTTCCACTGATTTCTGCAGAGGTAACGGTGGCAGGAACTGAACCCAGAGCCAGCACTGAACTATTCCTTTTTGTGTGTCCTAATTATGGTCCTGAGCTTTCTTTGTCCTTTTTTCTTCTTCCCTCACACTTTTTTAGGTATATCAAATAGGTTCAGCTTGAACCCATTTCAGTTTGAAATTTGCAGAAACCCAGCAACTATATTTAGATGCACAAGTTAAAGGCAAAGAAGAACTTCTGAGTATTTTTCTGTTGCTTATAGTATAAATGAGTGTCCATTTGACACCCTTCACTGAAGTGTCAGACTTCAATATCAACATGTGTATTTCTTACACAATTAAAAAAAAGAGTATTGTGCAAAACGCACTATGGCTAAAGAGATTGTGCTTTCAAAGGAAATTTTAAGGAGAGTATATTTTCACAGAATCACACGGGGTTGGAAGGGACCTCTGGAGATCATCCAGTCCAACCCCCTGCCAGAGCAGGGTCACCCACAGCAGGTCCCACAGGAACGTGTCCAGGTGGGGTTTGAATGTCCTTTCAAGGAAAGGGGAGACTTGAAGAGGCTACAGTAAAGACTAGGCAGAAGCTGATGAGATGATGATGTTATGCCCAAGCAATTTGATGTTACGATGTTATGCCCAAGCAATTTGAAAACAAAGGCTATAATTTACCTTTGATTTATATATATATATATTTCTGTGTCAATATTTAGAAGCCCACTGAATTAATCGGAAGCTATATAAGCAAGAGCTGATAATACAGTGGAATAAATGGATGCACTTCTGAGTGTCTTAGTGGCACCCAGAGGCTCTAAATATGTTCCAAATATTCTCTGAATTTGTAGAGTATGCAAATTCCTTCCATTCTTCCTCTTCCTTCCCTTTTCTCCTCCACCTTGTTCCATGGTGCCTTGATCAGGCAGTCTTGACTAGACACCAACCACAGGGCTCCCTTTGATGAGAAAACAATGAACAAACCAGTTCGTTTTGGTAAGTCCTGTGTAGTCAGTGCTGCTCTCTGTTAAAGGAGAGAATATCTCCTGCTCTGGAGATATTCCGAACCCACCTGGACACGTTCCTGTGTGACCTGCTCTGGGTGTTCCTGCTCTGGCAGGGGGATTGGACTAGATGATCTTTCAAGGTCCCTTCCCATCCCTGAGATTCTGTGATTCCCAGATGCTGTACTGTAGAAAGTGGTTTGCAAGGATCAGAAAGGATGCTGACACAAGGCATTATTGCTGAGTGCAGAAGCTGGGATTTTACTCGTCAGCTTGAGACACTTTAAAAATAAATTCATTCCCATCATAACAACAAAGTCTAACACAATCTTATTCATGTACCGTACAGTTCTGAGTTTTCTGTTAGCATGTCTTCATTTGTTGTTGCTAAAACCTATGATTTTTCTTTTAAATCATCAGACAGTTCGAAAAAAAGTTCAAGACTTGAATGTCTCTCACAGTCTTCATAATCATGAAGGCAAAATTAAAATTTAGATAAAAAGGAAAATATAATCATGGCTTTGAATGTAATATTTGGGCGTTAGCCCCAAATGTTTACTAATTATGCCCTTAAGTGCCACCTCAGGATCAGAGAAGCTAAATGGGAGAAAGAATGTGAAGAAAAACAGCTATTCTTTTTAAAAAATTAAAATTGTTCATTCAATTAAAAAGCCCTTAATAAAAGTCCGTACTTGAGTTCAAGTTGCCCACGGGAAGGTCTAATTCATGCTGGCCATTAATGAAAGCTTTATATGACTATTAAAGAAAAACTGACAAGTTACCACAGCAACCTTAGTAATGCTCGTTAAGATATACAAGAAATAAAAGCTGGGTACTTAGAATGCACCCTAAATTTTTTCTTTTATAAGGTCAAACTTAGTAAAATGTTAATAGGTTTGAAAGATCTGTAGTTTCAGCTACTGATACATTCTTATGTGTGTTTTTTAATTATGTACTGAAATGTCTTTTTTTTTTTTTTTTTGCAGATGACAAGTCTACTGTTTGACTAAACGTGGACCAGTGTCTGGCAATAGGTTGGCCATTTTAATATTTCTTTGCTCAATTCACTTTGTATAGAGACAATATTTTCTAAACTGGAACTCATACCAAGCATTTGTACAACATAAATCCAATTAATGTCTAGAACTAGTTCCTGAACATGAAAATGAGTAAACTCTATTTTTTTCAAAAAGAGGCTGGTGAAAATTAATAATTTTGAGAAGTTACATATTGCTTGTCGCATTTATAACACTGCAGAGCTTCAGTTATAAAGACAAAGTAAACATCATAATTCCTGTTTGGAAAGAAAAACAATTCCGAGACATGAATGCAATTTTTTTAGATACATTCTTTTCTGACGTGTCTTCTTTTTTTTTTTTCTTGCTGAAAATTTGCCAGGAGGCATTCTGAATACATCCCATATCACTTAAAAAAGTAGATTTACGTGTCTTAGTCAAAGTCATATAAGAGGATAGTACCAGCATGAGGGAGAGAAATAAGCTTCTTTTAATTTAGAACTGTCTCCTAACCACGGGATCCCAGCTATCTTCATATCAACCAAATCCAATGGCTTTCATATGAAAACATTCCCACTTTTGCCAGAAGACATTTGTAAAGGTTACATAGGATGAACTGGTCTGCAGTGATGCACGGATGTTTTCTTAGTCTATCAGAAAAAAGCCCTCTCTAGAGCTGAGTTTATTATGCTGTGCCACCAAATTAATGGAGTCGTTTAGAGCAATCACTGTAAACCATTGAAAAGTAACACAACCAGGAATGGTTCCGTTGGTGACGTAACCTTAGCACCACAATTGGTAAAAGATTTATTTATTTAGACTTTTTTTACATCACTGGTAACATGTCTGTGGCTTTCACAAATATTAAAAACTTCCCAAAGCACTTATTACAAATAAATTAAAATTTCAAACTGCATCACTGTCACCTTTAATTTGTAACTTGGAAAACTCTTGAAGTGAGAGTGGGATTAGAGCTTCTGGTCACAGTCAGTAATACTTGTACTGCTTTTCAAAATGATGTTATTGTTGCCTGCTAAGACCCAGGATGTGAACAAAATGAATATCTTTCAATCTAATCTAGAACATTAATCTCAGTGGCCAGTCCAGCCCAAAGCATGACAAACAGACATCTCTGTTCTTAGAATTAGGTCATAATGACTTTTATATATATGTATGTATGCACATGCATGCACACATTCCTCCCTGCCCAATTCTGAGAATTCTATAATTTCTCTAACTCCTTCTTTATCATTTTGTTTTGCACCTGTGTGTTCTGAGTGCTCTCAAAAAAAAATCTGAAGTTCTGCACTTCAGAAGTTCCCTTTATTTCCCTTCTTTCCTGATTACTTTTTTTCCCCCCAGGCTTCTTTTCTCCAGCAGCGTAACTCAGTTCTCTGTCTATCTTTTTGGAGTGGGGCAGGCTCTTGACTTCCCCTTCTCCCAGCACTTCTGGGTTCTTCCTTTGGTGGGGTATAAGCAAATTTGGTCAATTTTAAGCCTAATTCTGTGGTCGCCTTTGTCACAGATGGCACAGGGGGCTTCCACTTGGCTGATTTCTGCCAGTTTGACCAGTTGGACTCCTGGCCCTAAAAGTTAAAAGTAAAAGGTAGGAAAGGATGCTCATGCTTACAAACCACCTACTGTATTCCTGACTCTGCATTCCCCTAACAGTGAGGTGACAGACTAAAGCCAAGCAAAAATTGCTCAAGGTCTTTATTTACTTTTTACAGTGGATTATAGGCAGATGGACTACAGAGAAATGACATTACATACTGGTAAGATTCAACTAAAATACAATTCTTTCTATAATCTGCCATGACAGCTTGAAAATTCTAGGTCTTAATTGCTTGCTATATATAATTTCACTTCTTCTCCCAGTCTGAAAATATAGAGTCCAATAGTAGCAGAAAAGACAGGGCAACAGAGATGGCAAAAAATGCAACTATTCTAATATCATACAATTATATTTCCCTAAAAAAAAAGTTAGCATAAATCACCAAGAGAAAGAAATAACCTAATTATATTATTTTCCCAAGATCTGCCTGAATATAGGAATTCAGGACTAAGAGCGCTCTCCTTAATCAGAAAAACACAGCAACGGCTTAAAAATAACATACTTCACTAGGAAGTCCACACTGCATTTGTACTTCAAAAAGAAAACTGGTGTTAAGTGGACCTCTTGTACATCTCCCATGGTTTCTTTGAAATCATTATACTGTGCCCATTTCTGCACGTTTTCCATGCTGCATTTTCCTCACCAATCCAATGTAAAAATGTCTTCTGATACTGGAGTTGTATCTGTACTCTAACGGTGGAGGATTACAGAAAATGTGTGAGTTTAAGAACGTGTCTTCACACACATTGTATTTCAGACCTTCTCATCTGCCATTTCCAAACAAAGGATGTTCAAGTGGACTCTTCTCCCTTCAGAGCAGGTCCTTTTAATTTCCGCTGTTCTTTTACGTGGGGCTGAAATTTAGCTCTGCTTTTACATTAATTTTCCCTTTTGTTGGCTTACTTGCTTTTCCACACCCTCCCTATTCCTATAGCCATAAGCACAAAGAATGTTCTTATAATAGTATTGAAAAACCCTGAATTCCACTAGTTTGAATACTTCGTTTTTGGCATAACACGAGGCAGTGTCCCAGGAGCAAGAATTTTGTGCTGCTTCCAAAACCCAGATCTTTTCTGTGGCAATGAAGTCTTCCCCGCATCCAAGGTATCAACCTGTCAGGCTGTTGTTTTGGTTTGTTTTTTTTTTTTTTTTAAAGCCAAAACCGAGTAAATATATTTCATTTAAATAAATTAGGCTGTTTGAACGTGCCTAAAGCAATAGTACAAATATATCCCTGTTTTCCTGCCGCTTCACGCGAGTCCAACTGAGTCCATTGGGCAAAGCCTTTCCAAAGCCGTCTCTGCTTCATTCATTCATTCATTCATTCATGCACAGAGAGACAGGGAGTTACTGTCGGATACTCTCCTTGTAGTCTAGATGTGAAATTCTTTTTGTGGTTGCTGTGCACCTTGGAATCCTTACACTTTGCATGGGTCATCCTTCTGGGTGTGCAGCTACCAAGGGGAAAATACCAGGGAATTTTTCATGTTATCTGGGACTTGATTTCTTCGGTGGTTATAAGAAATTTTTGGTTGAAAGCATTTGGCTGAAGGTGTAGGGTTTTTTAAAAAGTGCACGGTTTGCTATTACTGATGTCTTCTTCATGATAGCTATAAAAAAAAAATCACCTAAAATTTTACTTACACTTCTACTGAAGCACTTTTCTTTGGCTGAAAATAATTACACACTGCAGAATATGAACTAAACATGGCTGTCAGCATCAGCCATTTCCACTGAACTGCAGTTTAAAAAAGCCTAACTGAACCCCTTCAACAGAGCATGATGGGACTGGCAACGGATTTGAGCCATCCCTTTTATTAGTTTCAGTTTAAAGGGAGGCAGTAACAGCGAACATTTCTGGCAATAGCCATTCAAGATTTAGGGCAGTAGGAAACGAAGAAATCCCTGACTATTAGAGTCAAATTCAACACGTAATCTCTTTGTAAACTTCCTGAGCCTGATGTCAAATGCAGATAGTTTTTAGTTCTCGTTAGTGCTGTTGCAGAACTTTACACTCCTTGTATTTATAAGCGTTCTGCAAATTTCCATGTTAATTCATTTACTTTTAGGGGTTTTTTATTCATTCTTCTTTAGCCTAAATGGCTCTCCTCCTGCTGTACAGTGTATTTACAAAGCACATCTGTGCTCTCTCAGCTTCCATTTTGCTAAGCTAAAGAAGTTAAGGTGCTTTTCAGGTGTCGCCTGAGCTTCTTAACACCTCTTTTCTGTCTCTCTGAAGCACTTCTGGTTTGAATGCAATTGTCTTGCAGCAGAATTATATGTGCTATTCCAGAGGCGGTCTTGCCAAGACCTTGTGCAAGTGGTACTCTCGACCAGTACTAGAAAACACCCCAGCACATCCTAGGATTACACTTTCCTTTTTCATGGCAGCTTCACACTGGTAGTGATAATCATCATGTGATTGACTGATTAAACCCGAGTCTTTCTCCTCCTGTACTATTTCCAACTGATGAGCTCCCAGCTTATAGCAGAAATTCTCGTTATTAGTCCCTGAGTGCACGACCTTACACTTTGTACTATTAAATTTCATCTTGCTTCTATTACTACAGTCGTCAAGGTCATCTAATTCTTCCTGTATGATATTCCAGTTCTCCTCGGTATTGGCAACTCCGCCAAAGTTTTTGCCATCAGAAAAATTTCATTAGCACACTCCCAGTATTTGTATCAAAGCCATTAATGGAGATATCAAATAACAGTGGTCCTAAGACCAACCTCTGAGGAATTCCACTACTCCAATCTTATGGAGTTCCTTTCAGCAAAAGTCATATTTGTCTCTTGTATAAGCTGTTTTTTTCAGTGTTTCGATTCTTGTGCTAATTACCCTGTTTAACTGGTAGCTCCCCATGTGGTTCTGCAGTGAAGTTAAAGATAGATTAGAGCAGTTTTACTGCAGAGGAAGAATTATAAGCCAGATGTGAAAGTGTGACCCAGGGAAGGTAATTCAATCAAACTGGGTCTGCATATCACCCAAATTGTGTGGAACGTTGGACAGGAGAAGACAAAACCCGACTGTTTATATAAGGATTAAATCTACTGGGAAACACCCGATGGAAACTAGAAAATCAGCAGGTGGAAATATCCCTAAAACACTGGTTTGCAACTAATGAAACCTTTGCATATAGCAGATAAGTATTAAGGTTTTTCTGGTCATAAGTATATTCCTATATCCAAACAATGCTACTTTACATTCACTCAGTATAACATCGTTATTTAAGCAATAACGATGCAACGGTCCATTATCAGTTGGTTGTTCAGTTAATGAAGTGCCTGAGGTGAAGGCCACTGCTTTACTTACCCAACACAAGGTTTTATTAAGAAACAAGCATTCATCTTGATCACGGCACCAATTCAGCATCTACTAAATTGACAGCTCTATCTGGGAATAGGTTTCTATCACAAAGAAAGTGGTATCTGCTGTCATCTGACAAGTGTACTTCATTCCCTACCTAGATTTAACAACTGAGCCTCTAGTGCACAGGGAATCAGCTCTCCTGCTTTAGAGCAGTCAAATATACTCATTATGTGTGTTGCTGAAAGAAATTTGACTTACTGATGACTACCGTTCCCAAAACCTAAACCTTTTTACTGATTGTTGCTTCTTATATATGAGTGGGTTTTTTAGGTTAATTCTCATGACTGGGATAACCTCACTGATTTGGCTAAGACCACAGCCCCAAAAGCAGTGGTATGTCTGCCCAACTGATGTGGCAATAAATGATGCTCCAGGCTTGGAGCTGGGAGAGATTGACTCTGGTTTGCTGTCCTTTCTCCTTTCCCCTTCCACCACCCCAAAAAGGATTGTGTAGAACCACTTGCTTAAATGTGGGTAACCCAGAGGTTCATCAAACCCATGTCTGGATGAAGGACTGAGTGGGACAAGTATGAAAAACTCACAGGAGAGAGAAACACTGCTAGAGCTCACCCTCCTGATGTGCTTGTGATATCCAGGTGGCTGAGAACTAAATGCAGAACAGCATGTTGCAAAATCTTTTAAGCTTTCAAAGAACTGTTACTCAATTTTTTTTTTTTTTTTTTTTTAAAGAAAATCCATGATGCAGAGGCCAGGCTACTCCTTGTTCCTTATTTTTCCATCACATTGGCCAGAAAGGGTTAGGCAGCGATACTTCAGTTGGGTGAAGCTCTGGGGATACCATCCACAAGTAACTCAAATGTTAGGAATTTTCTGTTAGTGTGCAAGGACCATCCAACAGTGATATCTCCTGGACAAAGAAAAGCAGGAGGAAAGCTGTCTAGGTCTGCATTTCAGTCTGAAGATCCAGTGAGAATGGTCAGGTTCTACCCAAGAGGCTGAGGGAACTGGGCATGTTTAGTTTGGAGAAGAGGAGGCTGAGGGGACACCTTGCCCTTTACAACTCCCTGACAGGAGGGTGCAGAGAGGTGGGTGCTGGCCTCTTCTCCCAAGGGAATAATGACAGGACCAGAGGAAATGGTTTGAAATTGCATCAGGGGAGGTTTAGATTAGATATTAGGAAGAATTACTTTACTGAGAGAGTGGTCAGGCTCTGGAACAGCCTGCCCAGGGCTTGAGTCATCATCCCTGGAGGTATTTCAGAAACATGTAGATGTGGCACTTCAGGGCATGCTCTAGTGGCTGAGATTGTAGGTGTTTTTTGTGTGTTTGTGGTCGGACTTGATGATCTCAGAGGTCCTTTCCAACCATGAGTATGCTGAGATTCCAGGAACCTGCACCTGGGGCCAAGTAAAGCACCCTGGACTGTACATTTTTGTAAGAGAAATCATATTGATAATTGCTTTTACATTTTGGTTTATGCCAGTCATTTCCCTCTGGGTCTCCTCCCCTTTCCATTAATATTTATGAAATTCTTGCTTCTATAGCCTCGGTGGATTTTATACCATATAAGAAAGAATTGATTAAAAACAGATATACTATAGGTAAAAAACATTGTAAATTTGAACTTTGATAAGCCACAGAACTAAGTCAAATCCTGGGTGGAGTTAGGACAGCTTTGCACTACTTGGCTGATTGCAAGTTGGCTTTAACACTGATAATTTCTGAATCAATATTGTTAAATTTGACCAACTTCTGCATGAAAACCGTGCCTGTATTTGATTCATTGTAAGGAAAAAATGCCTTTCTTACTCCTCACAATATTTATGAATAATCACAAGTCTGTAGTTGATTACTTCTATTCTCTTCTGTTATCTCCTCCTTCGGAAACCCATATCATATACTGATGCTATTACTTTACCCGTTGCTGCTAATTTACCAGCTTCTTTGTATTTGGCAGAATTGCCCTGCTCTTTTGCCTAATCCTTCAGTCCAGCAGCTCCATCAGTAGTTGCCCTGGTTGTAAAGCAGTGCATGTCCCTCACCCATCAGCTGAAAGCCTTTCTACAGTATGTCAAATATATCTGCAATATTTGTTCAAATTGAAATTTAGATGATGCTCTCTTCACATGCATCAAGACATTTTATATTTCTGTGATTTGGAGTTAATGTTTTTTCCAATCCCAGACAGAAAGAGAGTTCTGATTATCTATGGAGGATGATCCACAATTCTTTTTCATTCATCCTGGAATAGCAAATGAGTATGTTTACTCTGTCATCTGAAAAGATGATACCCTGAAACCACACTATTGAGCCTGTCACAGCTGTGTTAGAGGGAGGTGACCCATTTACTGACAGAAAAGACTAGAAAAGATGAAGCTAGGCTGAGGTTTGATTTAAACACACCAGCCCTGCTATGAGGTACTTACTTGCTCAGACAATGGACTAAGCAAGGACACCTTAACTGCTCACCCATTAGGACAAAACCGCTACCACTATGAATGCCATTTTAATTTTTAGAAATACTTCTCATCGTACTCCTGCTTTCAGTGTAATGAGTCTTCTCTAGAACATGATTTTGAAAGGCATTTTGCTAGTGTTGTTTAGAACTCCCTCGAAAGTATAGACCACCTCAGACAGAAGCAGTACAAGGATTGGTCTTAGACATAACAAATGGCATTCGAGAGATGCACGATGGGGTTACCATCCTGGTACTTTTATTTTTCACAGAGGTTAACACCAGGACAGACCATTAGATTATGCTATTGGCTTTCCATTACAGGCCTTCTGTTGTTCTGTACTGGGGCCAATAACTTGTGTTTGAGGAAAGCACATCTTCCAGAAAGAGGATCTGTCTTGATCTGCAGACATTAAAAGATAGGGAAGTGATCCTACAGTTTTATAACTTGTTCCAGTGGTTAACCACTCATGGTTAACATGTGGCTTAGTTCAGCTTCCAGCCATTAGTTCTTCTTATCCCTTTCTTTGCCTGATTAAAGAGCACTTTAGTACCCTGTGTTTTCTCATCACAAGAGTGCTTACACTTCCACAGTTACCTCTCAGTCGAGCCACCACTCAATCTTCCTTTCGATAGGCACAACAAACCAGGCTCTCAAAGTCTCTCTCTCACTGGAGGTATTTTATCCAACCTTGAATCCTTCTATGGCTCTTTTCTACATCGTCTACAGATTAAAAACCAAAACCCAATAAACAAAAGCTCTTTTAACCGTGGACAACAGAAACGGACAAAGTATTCTCTTATCCATCCCATTATTGCCAAATAAAGGTACAGAAATTCAAAATGCTGTTTGTCATTTGGTTATTTATAGGATTGCAGTTGCTGTTTTTCAGAACTGTGCCTGCGTTTGCCTCTCCACTGTGATACTCGGAGCTTCCTCGGTCAATGTGTTCCCGGAGCAAGATGCCCACCCTGCTGGGCTGACCTGCATCTTTTCCTTCCACGCACGATTTTGCATTTGACTGAGTTGCCACATGGGTTGGGTTTTTTTAGTTATTTTTGAATGATCTCATTTTAGCAGCAATTCAGAGCACAATATAGGGCTCTGTTGTCCCCGTTATTATTTACTGACTCTCCAGTCTTTCTGCCACCCACAAATTTTCCAAGAATGATTTATGTTTGCGTTTTAACTCTGGGTGAAGATGTTGAATAGCACTGAGTCCAGTGTTGATCCCTGAGGAGCCTCGTAGGATCTCTTCCATCTGATGATGATTTACCACCGACTAACTCTTTTTTGAGATCATTCTTTCAACAAGTTCTGCGTTCATCTGCATTGCGCTCTGATCAATTTGCATTCTCTTATCAGTGATGGGAAACCAGACGCTAAAAGTCTGCTGGGTACAGTGGCAGGAATTCTAAGTATTCATTGGGACAGAATAAAACACAGGGAGTGGCACAGGTTGTAAAGTAACACATCCCCTCCTCTGCCCTCAGCTGAAAATATGTCTACAGTATGTTAAGAATTTCGATAATATTTATTCAAGGAGAAATTTAGATGGTGTCTTTTCATACCTGGGAAGATACTGCATTTATTTCTCCATTTACAAAATAAATCTAGAAAGATTGAGATATTGGACAACAAATTTAAACAAACAAACAAACAAACAAACAAACAAACAAAACCCTTCAGTTTTTCCTTGTGGCTCTAACCCATTTCTTGTGCAGGAGAAGAGGGAGGGAGAGTAGCTGTGTGGGTTGTCTCAGTCCACGCTTTGGACCCTCGTGCACCACCCATTGCACAGGATGTCATCTTCTCCTTGCGTTCCAAATGCTGCACGTGTGGACACCAAGCAAGAGAAACACGAACTCATTTTAGGATATTAGGTCCAGAGAAGAGTTTTCAAATATAAATGAGGCTAGAGTAATGTGATTAATTTAGGCATACTCTGGGAGTTAAAATTAGAAGTGACTCTCACCTACTATCTGCAAATACAGATGCTTCAAATCTTAATTATTTTAATTGCTAGTCCCTGCCATGGAAGATTTTGCTCGGAATAACACAGTCATCCTTGAGGCATCTCAGTAAAAAAAAAAAAAGATTTCAAAATGCCACAAAAATTGCTGAAAGGCCAAGGAATTGGAGTTGACTTTGTAACCTCACCAGGACCATCTTGGATACTGCAATGTCATCAGGGATAAGAAACCCAGAATTCCAATTCATGCTGATGAACTTTCTGTTAAAAGGCAGGATCTGGTTACCAGCTGCATCATCTGCTGAGATAAAAGAAGCGAATAACAGAGGCACAAACAGAGGGAAGGTGAGGTGAAATAGAACCATATTATTTAGCTCCCACATTTTCTATAGAAACAAAAATGCCGAAAGAGGCTAGAGCAAATAATTTCTGAGAACACCAAATTATCATCAGTGGACTAACTATTGTGGTTCTTTATAACTGCTCACAGTCTTTAAAATGTGAGTGCATTACGGAGATATACCTGTTTCCATCAGAGAGCGTTCCCCCAGAGAACTGAAAATAAATGTGAATCTGCTTTTCTAAATGAGCTGCTGACAACTAAAAAAGTACGGGAGTTTCTATATTGGGCTTTGCCAAAAGGGTGCCCTTATCAGGAGCCTTAAAGATGTTGACGGACTGATTGAAAGACATCCTAGCAAATTGATGTAGTTATTCACTGATTTTTCCTCCAGCCCAAACTTGCCTGAAGACATCATCGATGTGCTCAAATGGACCAGCCACTGTATTCCTAAGTCTTCCTCTAACTTTCTTACAGTTACTTAAGATTGCATATTTGTACTTTAGGACCAGTGCAAAGAATGATAAACCTTTAAAAAAATCCGCACAGTTTAGCTTTCATCAGATTAAGGTCCTTAGCGACTCGAGGAGTATTTTATCTGTTTTCATTGGGATTTGGTTCTCTTTATAGCACCCTTGAACTGACCCCGAGAGCTGGTGTTTCTATCTTTTATCAGCCCTGGGTCTTTTGAATCACCAGGTTATTGAGTTGTGAGACCCTGCCATCCTCACGTGCGTAGCTAAACTTGCTTATCCTTGCCACCCAATTTGTGTCTTTAATAAAGCGAAAGGGAAGGTGCATCTAGGTCCTATCTGCTGTATTATGACATCAGTCCCATAGGAGACCCATGGTCAAAATCTGATAATGTTAACTATATTTTCAGCATGAATTTATGATAACTTAGTGCAATTTATAGCTCACATGCTGACATGGCATCCTTTTCTTATTCTTTTTTTTTTTTTTTCCCCTTTCTTCTTCAAAATGTGTGCAGCATTCTCCCTCCTTTCCTATTCACTAGTTGGGATCCTTCTAGAGAAATGACTCATCACAGAGGAGAGTGGCACTTTTGCCCTTTGTGGCGTACTCCTTCAGTGCAGTAGCTATGGATCTAAATAAAAGGCAGCATGTTTCCAAGCACTTTTTTTTTTTCCTCTCAGGGCTCACTTGCTAAAATAGAAACCCAAGTCCACATGGTGATCATATTTGCTACCTCAGGGACTAATTTTCTTTTACCTCCTATCCTGTATTCCAAAGCTTCATTGCCATTATCCTCTTGCTCCCCATGCACTAACAAAAAGATTTTAATGTATTCATTATGCAAAATCTTGTCTTTTGTGACCTTTGCCAAGAGTGCCCCCAAAGGACTGGCCAGGCTTAATAAGCTCACAAATAAACTACGATGTCAGCCGAGGGCACTACTGGCCAATTGAGCCGGCACCATTGCCCTCTCCCCAAGCCCCCACTTCACACCTGAGATACCCCCGAGGTGGGATCATGGGCGTGTTGTGCTGCCCTGAAAAACTGCTAATCCTCTCCTAGCTCCCAGCTACAGCAAACAATCCCCTTTGTGAAGGCTGGAAGAATCATACTGGAGATACTGCCTTGTGCCGCCTCCGAGAGAGACTCTGCCTTCCTTTAACTTCTCCTTTCCCCCCTCTCTCCTCGCTGGCGTTGTTTAATGCTCTCGTTCTTCTCATATTGGTTATGTTATGTCCTGCAAAACAGCTTTGGCAGGGGCAAGCCAGCTGGGTCATTGGTGCTCTCTCTCATCAGATCCTTGCCTTGAGTCCATTTTCCTCCTGCCTGGAGTTATTGTCTGGGTTCTGTGGGGAAAAGATGAGATACCAGAAAGAACTTCTTTGGTGTGAGGGTGGTGAGAGCCTGGCCCAGGTTGCCCAGAGAAGCTGTGGCTGCCCCATCCCTGGGGGGGTTCAGGGCCAGGTTGGAGGGGGCTTTGAGCAACCTGCTCTGGTGGGAGGTGTCCCTGCCCAGGGCAGGGGGGTTGGAACTGGATCTTTAATGTCCCTTCCTACTCTAACCATTCTATGATTCTGTGAAAACCTCCGCTCCCCCATCCAGCTGCCCGTACCATGGCAGATGAGGGCGGTTTCTGCCTGCTGGGCAGCTGGTCAGAGAAAGGAGTAAGAGTAAGGGACATGGCAGCCTCTTCCTTTCCTATATAAAAGATGCAGATAAAGTATATGAGATCAGAGAATGACACAGCCAGTAAAAAAAAAAACCCTGAATTTATTGGGGAGGAATATCAACTTTCAAAACTCTAAAAGAGATCATGCTCATAAAAGATAGATATTACAAATGTTAATGCAAATTATTAGTAAATCTGACCCCTCTACCCCACTGTGACACACATTTAAAATTTATTACGGAACACATTCAGGGGAAAAGCTTTGGGGAATTCACTGCTCGTCTTTCCCTTTCTTCCTCCATCTCACACGCTCGCGGTCTCCAGGCAGCTCCTCGGGATTCTTCAGAAAGGCTGTCGCTCTGACCCCTGCGCCGCACATCCATTGACTTACTTCATTTGACTGTCTGGAGTGACAGCTCAGGTACTAGTACAACATGTTCCCACACCTTCCATGGCAGCACACGCGGCTTCCTTCCCCCTCACCTCTATATTATGATGCAGAATACCACCCCGCAGACCGCTTCCACGAAAAGCTTTTCGGACTTGTGGTGTTTGAAAAGCTACAGTCCAGAGAAAAAGAAAAAGGATGAAGTGGGGTCTTTAGTGAGTGGGAGAATTCATCCTAGAACACTTGCAGGAGTTCTCTTTCTCTGATCCTGTCAAACAGGGAGGACTTTCAACATAATGAGAAGTTTTAGGTATCCAACTGCCATTAGCTACAGTGGGACTTAAATAGATAAATGTTTGTCTTGTTTTGGTTTGGTTTGGATTTTTTGGGTTTTTTTTTGTTTGTTTCTGTTTCTTGCTTGTTTGTTTAAATTTCCACTCTGTTCCAAAATTCCCTCTGGATTTATCTCAATATAGAGAGTTAATAAAAAAAAAACCAAACGAAAAAAGCCTTGAAATGACGACACTGCTTTTTTTGAGAAATCAGCTACTACTAGTAAACTTAAGGCCCAATTTTGCTGATGCTGAAAATTCAGACAGTACTGTGGGTGCTCATCACTGTGAAAACCTCGTTCTTGTGCTTAAAATTTCCTTGATAACAATTCTTCTCAGTGCCGTAATGCCAAAACCCATTCTCCAGCATTTTTAAGGAAAAAAACACCAAACCCAAGCCCTAAAACAGTCTCTCATTTGACCAGGACTTTGACTAGGACCTGTTTGCAAACGTAAAGAAATATATTTATTTGTTAATCTGAGGGGGGAAGGCGATATGAGGATAACACATTTCCCATCTGTGGAACTGGAGTGTAGCCATTTAGTCGTTTAACGTGTGCGTGACACTCGGGCCACGAACAGCAGGTACAAATTATCTGTCCAAGAAGCAAAATAAAAAAAAGTACCTTTCCTTGGCTTCTCTGTCTGGGGATGGGAAAAGGCCTCCCAATGCCTTAATGAAAGGGAAGGAAAGTGAGGAAGCCGGAAAGGTTGCAATGGTCAGCAGGATCTGGGGAGAGGAAAATAAAAAAAAAAAATAAAAAAAAAAAGGAAGGAAGACAAAAGGCACTTGTCAATAAATACACTCAACCCCCCCCTCCCATATTAGTGCGGTTACTGAGTGCTACCAAGGAGCCCGTGGCAGGCGGGGAGGTGCGCAGACAAAAGGCCCTTGAGAAGTCCCACCGCTGCATCCCGCATAATCGTCGAAATCGGTGAGTGTTTTTCAAGGTTAGGCACGAATAAAGCAAAAATTTCTTTATTAAGGCTCCAAATTACTCATCTTCTCCCATGTTTCAGTCCATTGTGGGGCTCTGAGTGCTGTAACTGACCTTTGATAAACAGTCATTTCACCACAGTGATGAGACCACAGAAAAACCCGTCTGCACAATATAATGCAGATTAACTAAGGGGCATTCCAGCTTTTCTTAAAAACAAGCCAGAATGGCACTGGAGAATTTGCTCATAATCTACCCAGTTGCATGTGCACATACGTACTCTTTGTGCGTGAAATTTCTTTCCGATGAGATAATTTGCACAACGAAGAAATTACTCTCGATATACATGTATCAGGCAAGTTCTATAGCATTTCCTTCAAAGAAGAGTCTGGTTAATGCTTTGTCACAGATGTGGAAGAAGTAACGATTCATACACTTCATCGTTTAAAGAAGCTGAGCCCTGATTTTTAAAATACAGGGGAAAAAAACCCTCCAAATGTGGGGTGGTTGCAGGTTGTGTCATGAACAAGCTTCATCCTTCTGAGGGCAGGCAGTGGGTGAGCTGGAGCTGCAGAGCTCCCACGGTTACCTGAAGATAAAACCAAGTACCTGTTTTGATGGAGAAGTCTTTCATCAACAGCTTGTCTAACCCCAGAGATGATTAAAAAAATACCTGTAAAAGCCAAATACAAAGAGTTTAGTGCGCGTTGGGGCGCGAAGGATCAAACCAGAGTGACGGCGTCACGCTGGAGGGGGTCTGAAATATTGACAGGAGACCCCGCTGAATTAATTAGGCTGTAAAGATTCATAAGCAAAGCTGCATTAGCAACGTGGCATTGTTTACTATTTATATGAAAAATTATCAATTTGCACAGGCATTTTAGCACCCTAATAAGAAAAGAAAGAGGACTGAGATGAAAAGATCGCCACGAGAACTGGCACTACCATTTTTGTTGTGTTGCACTGCCCAGACTCTGTCATTAGCGCTGCTCCCAATTTATCCCGTTCTCATTTTACAGGGGAAAAAAAGAAAAGAATCATAAAAGGCACTAGAGATGAAATGATCAGTATTATTGTCAAGGCATTTTAAACAAGAATGCAGAGTCCTTGGGCCAGAGCTCCAGCGGTTCAAGGCAATCTTTAATCCAGCTTTGTTTCTCTTCCCCGTGTTCTCAATTTGTGTGTCTTGATGCACATTCGCAATGAAGTCTCTAAATTACCTCACAAAAGGCAGTTGTCTTTGCAGAGGAGAAGCTGTAAAATTGAACTAGAATAATACCAGACATTATTACCGAAATGGCAAAATCCAAAAGTCCATGAAAATAAAATCTGCACTGGAGGGTACAGATAATTGATTCACCTAAACAAAATGCTGGGATCTATAAATAGCACTCTAAAAGGCCACGGTACTGCTTTTACAGGAAACACATTTTCAAATTACACTTTTAATTTTCAGAACTCTTGGATTGCACTTGATGAGGAACAAAACCATTTTTAAGAGCCAACTGGCTTTATTTTCTGAATTTCTGAGCATTTACACCCTCCGGCAGTTTCAATGGTAACTGGTGGTGCTCAGGACCACTGGAAAACTCATCCATATACACCTGTTTATTATTTATATTGATATTCATATATTACTTATATTATCTATATACACAGTCACTGGTATTTCCGACTGTGAATTTGATGGATCAGAAAAGGTTTTATCACAAAGGCAATATAAAAGTACAACTACTCTGACAATGCACATCCGAACCAGGATTCTCTGATGTGGGCTCGAACATCTATGGACAGTACAATAGAATAAAATAGTAAAATATAGTAAAATAAAATCAAATAAGACCAGCACATTAGAGGAGCTTTGTGGGTATCATCCTGCCATCAGGGTTTTCTCTACCCATTTCAATGGGAGGGAGCCCTAAATACAAAGTGTCTTTCAGTCTTTTTTGTTTTTTTTTCCCTTACTTGGAATAACAGAACCATTAAGTGACGTGGAATAAAATACTGCGGAAAATAAATATATCCCTTTAGTTGCCTTAGGACACATCAGGAAAGCTGAAGGACTAGTCTGTGGATTGCCAGTGTAACCAGTCCGCTGTTAATTTCTGAAGCCACTTCCTCTGCCAAGAATAAGCCCCAGGAAACGTTCGTAGCAATTGCAGTTTCTGATGCAGGCAGCACAATTTATTTAGTCAGTCAAATTTATGCAGTTTAACAGATTCCGTGATTCTTGTCTCGCTTTTTCATTAAGCCCTTTAAACTGGACTTCTTGTCAATAAATAAAACTATTGACGTTAAAAGGTCACATCTCTGACCTTTCACATGTTTCTCCTGCTCTGTATCTATATACACTGTATACTTTACCTCGAGAAGAGATTCTTTTATTTAAGCGGGCTTAAACTGTTCAAATTTGTAATGTACTGGGGATTTTGGAATATCTAGAGGGCTTAGTGGATAAAGAACTGACCTTTCATCTCTGAACCCGGTTCCCATCCAACCTAAGATAAGTGGAAGAGTTTTGTGTCAGCTGCCCATGTGATAAAACCAGCTTTACCTCGTATCACTCAACACAATTTGGCATGACTGGCGGTTTTTCCCTCTCAGGAGAAGCGCATTGAATATGGAAAATGAATTGCTTCTGTCTCTAGAGAGGGTGGTCCTCCAGGTTAGGCTTTGAAGTTATAAATGGGAAGTGCTGGAAAGCTCCTATGATTGCTGGTTGCCAGCTCCACATCAAATGTATGGATAAACTGCGGGTCACAGTCCTAAATCAGCGATCGAGGGTGATTTACAAACACAAATAAGTAACCACTTAATGTGACTTTTCCTCACCCAAATGGAAACTGTGCGACAGCGTAGCCCAAAGTCCACACAAGTCATCCGAAGGTCTTTGCTTACTCCTAGAGGTAGTACATTTATATATCACAAGAGAATATGTTTATGCGTTTCCCCCCAGGGAAAAAAAAGAGCTTCTCCAGGCTGGCAAAGAGCGACAACTCCTTTATTTCCCCCCTGCCCGAGCCTCTGCTGAGCAGCAGCCAACAGGTCTACCTACGTACACCTAGTAAAGCCAGCTTCCTCGCAGGGCCCAGACCCCAGCTCTGGGCCTTTGTTTTCTGCTGGATACGGTGCTCTGCCACTGGGAATATAATTTTCTTTAAACCAAGACATTTGGGTTTGTTTTGATTAGCGTTCTGTGCTGCGCCTTTGTGACAAACTTTAAAAACAGAAACCAACAACCTGAAATGTGAATTCAGTTCATTTTGTTGCTGAAACTCAGAACCTGCAATCAGTTAACATGCACCCAGTAATTAACTGGATTTTTTCTGTCTAGTGAATGTATTAATTATCTGCAATATAACATAATGCTCCCTCTTCTCTTGGAGTCCTTGGAACTAAGTTTGTTTCATCTGATACTTTTTATGACTCTTTAGTAATATAAAACCATTTTTTAAAATAGCAATAGAAAACTGCTCTGCAAGTATTTCTGGAGACAAGGTATTTTTATAAACAAGAAAACCCACATCAGGGGCATTCATTGATTAATTTTATCTTTATGATTTATCTGTACATCACATAGATGGAATTTTTCAGAAATGCCATAAACTGCAATTTGAAACCACGTCCACCTATTCCACGTCTCAGGGCTCTGATCTCACGTTAAAAAAAAAAACCAGGAGAATAAATTTCCTTTAAAGATAATGACAGCTTTGGAATGTTAATAGTACAAAACTTTCAAAAGGTAAAATTATTTCTTAGCTGAAGCAGGAAAGCAGCAGATTGGCTTAGTCCATTTTGCACCTTTGTGCTAGAGAATGACTGGGTTTAAATTACAGCAGCTTCAGTCTTTGCTTTTCAATCCCTTAATCCTTAAGGAGCAGAGGTTTCAGTTCAAGACAACTTCACACAGAACATAAGAAAAGACTCCGTGAGCCTACCTCAAGTGTGATGATCATTTTTTCAGCTGTAATCTTTCACTTGCATCCCCTAGCNAAATAAAAAATAAAAAAATAAACTAAAATGTTTATGAAAACCCAGTGTCAAATAATTAATGTATGTTCCAAGGAGGGGCTCTTTCCCACTCTGGTTTAACACAACGCGCATGAAAAGCGGTAAATGCTTTCACGTGAGCCACGTGCGGTTACCGGTTACCTGTGGTTTTCATCGCTGTTTTACTGGTATCCCCTGGCGTTAGAGAGCCTTTGTGAGGTGCCCGAGCTCCGGTGGGAGGTTGTACATCTGGTAGCCAACACTATTACTTAAACAAGCTACGTCAGTTTTTAAAAAAAAGCTTCATAGGTCGAATCAGGGCAATTACGTCCTGATCCAAGCCGCATACATTTGCCAATTATTTCCAGGTGTTTTCGGGGGGCAACATATTTTCCTTATCTATAATTAATATTTTGCTAATAGGGCTGAAGGGAAATGTCGGGGGCCTCTCCACTTGTCTTGATTTAATAAAAAAACCCCAGTTGTGACAGTCATCATTTGACGATGCTGAGGTTTCACAGCATTACGCTATTGTGCGTTACAGCTATGATTTAAAGTATAGTTTGCAGGTAACTGTGTGCACTGCATTTCGATGTCTCTCTCTCTGCATACAGACACAGATGTGTATATAACTCACAGAGGGAAGAGAAAACTGATTTGGAAATTGAGCAGCAAATGGCTGGAGTGGACAGTACAATTACAGAGTAACTCTGGGAACAAGCTTTATTTGGATTTCTACCCCTCACTTTGAACCTGGTGTTACTTCTTAACTTGCAGAGGGTTCTGCACGGGTAAGTGTTCTTCACTAACACAAAACACTCAGGCTAACCCCAAAGGTCCAGCAGCCACTGTGGTTGGCACAAACAAACCACAAAAAAACCCAAAAAAAAGTGTTAAAAAAAAGCGCAAAGCGCCAAGTTTTGAAAATCCCAAAGGCAGACATTTCTGGATAAACCAAAGTGACAAGTGGGGTTTTTGGGTGAATGTTTCCTCTGAATTACAGGGGATGCCATGCAGCATTAGATTCCTAATTTTAGGCGAACGTTTTCTTTTCTGTTTTTCCTCGGTTTGTGCTGAGAAGTGCTGACATCTCAGAATTACAGAACTCAGTTCGCAGTCTCTCCTGTTTCAGCCGGCTAAAGCAATGCCCCACACTTTTTGAGGAATGCAAAATGTATGCAGCAGCACAGAGTTAAAATTTTTATTTTTGATCTTCAAACATTGTTTGACCTTAATCAATGTCTTCCAACAAGCTTAATGTGACATAGCCCTGAAACAAAAACACACAGCGCTCGGGTCCGGCTCCGGAATGAAAAAGCTGTGATTATTAGTCCTCTGTGTGATCTTTTCAGATTGCACTGATGAGATGAAGTTTAATCTCGTTTCTCTCCTCTCCAGTACCACAAACCACAGGCAGTTTAAGGCAGCCTGGAAATCTCTTACATCTGGAAGAGCAATAATTCATGGGATTTCACTTGACAGCCATGACAGGCAGCAGGGCAGCCAGAAACAACTGTCTCTTATGTTGTGCTATTTGCAAAAAGTCAGAAGAGGAGGAGCAGGCACAGGACCACATCCTTCTTTAGCATATGTTAGAGGAGGAAACCCTTTTATTTTCTGCCAGATGCTGCATGAATAGGTCCTAAATATTACATAGACAGTAGCTATCACTTCCAAACAAAATTCCTTGGTGTCTGCTAAGCTGCAAAGCATATGAAGGCCTATTGTCTGGCAAAGGGTCATGGTTAAATTTGCACAGATTTTTTTTTTATAGATATTTCAGATTCTGCGTTTTGATTTATAGGCATTCGCACACCCCGCTGTGCATGAATATGATACCATCTTCTGAGCAGGATTATTTCATGAAATGTATATGGGATTTAGCTACAGTAACTTTTACTGGGCAGCTTAGAATGGCCAGCAAAGTACTAGAATTTACTGCAGCACAGCTTGTGCTGTCAGGCTCATGGCTGGTGTTTATGATTTCTGCAGAAGCAGAAATAAACAACTTCTCCTTAATGGCTCTCTTTATGTGTAGGCAGCGGTAGCTCTATCTGGTCTCACAACAGTAGCTGGTGCAGTGGTTTGTCCCATTTCATGTGGAACCAATGTCTGAAAATTTGCATTTCTGCTTTNTTGTTTTTTTTTTTTTGTTTTTGGTTTTTTTTTTTGGGTTTTTTTTTTTTTTTTTTTTTTTTTTTTTTTTTTTTTTTTTTTTTTCAGTGGAAGCGACCGGGAACGAATAAATCAACTGCAAATGTCTGAATGAGTAACATTCCATTCTACTGCTTTTTCGTGCTATAAATACATCTGGTTGAAACGGCCAGGTTTTGGAGTAAGAGCAAAATGATCAGATTTAATCTTAGTTTGTCTTAGAGCCTATACCCACATTGTAAATACTCTCATATCAACTGAGACTTTACTTAAATTACTGTCTTAAGGAAGGAGCCCTGTTTTCTGAGTGTCTGTGGTCAAGTAGCTTAATCAACATTTTTATAGGCATTTACATACGTATTTAAGTAAACACTAAAAACTGGATGAGTTACACCACCCAGCACACAGATGAATTAAATATCAATTTCCATCATTTACATCTGCATATATATATATAAAAAACCCAAATAACCAGAATGTAATTGTCTAAGTAAAGCTTTTTTGATGTAACAACTGTTTTTGAAGTTCAAAAGAATGTCGACACACACTGTATATATAAGCAGGCAGAAAATACTTTTTTTAGAAGAAATGAGACAACTGCTTTATGCCAAAGAAAAACAATTCCTTTGCCAAACTACACATTGTTAACTTAAAATGTGTTCCATGTGGAAGTAGGAAGACTGATCTGATGGAAAGGCTAGTGATTTAAAGTCAGCTGGCTCCATGCCTGTCAACTACACATTCTGGCTTCCAGTTTTACAGCTAGAATAGGATTTTTTTAAATTTTTTTTTTTTTAGGGAGGGGTGAGGTATAGAGTTGTGGGTTTTTTTTATCCTTTCCTGGTGATGCAATGAATTTACCAATAAACTTGCATGTATAATCTTCCAGACTTCAAACAAAGAGGATATAATTTTGGCTCACATGTACAAATCTCATTCTGTGTTTTACGGACTTTGTTTTCTATTGGACTCATTTTCCGAAGCGAATTTCCCACTGCTTTTGTATACTCATCACAATTTTTCTAGGAAGAAATTGTATTACCCTGTTTTTCAGCATGGAAAAAAGTATAAAGACAAGTTTGCTCGACATTCTGAGGGAAGAATGCTATTTTACAGATTGCAATATTTCACCTTCCCTACTGCTAGGATTACCTGTGGTCATCGAGACTTTAATGCCTGCGCCTCTCTCCTGCATATAGAGACACAACACCGTCTCTATACATGGCCCAAAGGATATTGCAAACACAAAATGCTCAGATAGACATGAATGAAACAGCTCCACTACACCTGGTAATAAGAGGCGATCATTCCACGGTATTTTCTGCAGGATTCTCCAAACTTCATTTGTTATTCACATTAGACTTACATTCATCATCCTATTTTAGTACATATTTTCCAGTACATGCTGCACGGCAATTATGAAAACAGAAGGTTCTATTCATTGTGGAGGGTTTTTTTTTTTAACATTCTTTAGATACACTGAGCACGATGAGGTTGAATTTTGATTACTGTACTGGATTTCTGGGCACACAAAACACACTTAGAGCACATTTGCTCTTATTTTTAGTTTTAAAATATTCCTGAAACATCTAGCAAGTCTGTGGATACTGAAATGGCAGAATTGCAGACACAGTTCAGCCAGAGCTATTTACTGCAAAGATGATTGTAGAAAGCCTCTTCTTATTTTTTTTCTTTTCTTTTCGCTAGAATACCCACGTTTTATTTATGATTTTGGATTTTATTTCACAGCATTCCAGTTTAGTTTAGCACGATGTATTTAATAACCATGTCTACTGTCTTAATTACCCTATAAAGCAGGGTTCCATTGGCATTTGACCCTCCACAGCATTCCAGAGAAACTGCAGGACCATGATAATTACCAACTGCCTGTGAGAAAATTAAACAAAAAAGGCCTAACTTTTAAACCACCATTTTAAACGACCTATTACATCTCAGGAATAAATCATTGATGAAATAGCCTGCTTAACAGGAAAATAGCTATTCCATAGCAAAGAATTTCCCCTTGCATGATCATGAAGAGAATATTAAGTATTCTTCAGCTCAAAAGGTTAGGTTTTATGTCTGTCCAATGCCTTTTAATGACACGTTTTTGTGTAATTTTACTGTAATCAAAGCCTTTTCCTATGTAGGTTGTAGACTATGACTATTTTGTCAGTCTTAAGCATTTTACTAGTCAAAGAATAGAAAATGTATTTAAACATGTACCAAGAAAAAAGTGTTTATATATGTTGTATCTTTCATCATTAAAAGAGTCTACATTAATGTACCTTAATTTCCTTTGATTAACATAGCCATTTGCTATGCATTTTTCAAAAAAGTGCTTATCAATTTAAAGTCATAACAGTACAGTGTATTAATTGCTAACACAGTTCAAAAAACCTAATAAAATTTGAAAATCTAAATCATGGCTTGATTAATTTGATCACACTGTCTTTATTCTGTCTCTAATAGCAATTACTACACTTATTTCTATTACCCTTCTACGCTCCATTTCTTATTGTTGTACTGAACAAGAGTTCTATTTCATCTGTCTTTTTCTAAATGTCAGTTTGTATTTTTTCTAAATAATTAATCTGGGCTGAACATTGAGGATCATTTCCAGATCAGATGATCAGATCAGATCAGACCAGCACTCTGCATAGAGAGTGTAATGTTGGGACCATAATCAGAAGAAAAGGTTTAAAAAAATATTAATTCCACAGTTAAAAACATTATTTTTCACTTTTACATGCATGGTACAAGGATATAAATCAAGGGAATATCCATTACTTTTAAAATTTAATCCAGAGCACTTTCTAAACCTCCCCTAAAACATTTCACTTGAAAGCATCTCTGTTTTCAACAGAAGCAACTAGAAGTTTAATGAACAAAGAGTTTATGGAAGAGCCAAGCCACAAATGAAACTTAAATGATCTTAGAAAGGGGGTTTGAAAAATAATTCTGTATTCAATCAAAAATAGCACGACCCTTCTACTTTATGCTTTGTGCCTCAAAAGAAGCCTTGTGACATCTATCAGCATGGTTAAAGGGCTCTGGCCACAACTTTTATTTAAATTCCAGTTTAATTTATAATCCAAACCAGAGATTAAAGGCAGAGCAGGCAACTGAATCCTAGCGGTATATGGTAAACTTCTGGGTTTGATGATCCCAGCGCAGTTGTTCCCAGCCCAAATTTGACACTGCCGCACCATCGTTCCCATAGCACCGTCTGCTGAAGAACCACCTGTGTAATCCCTCAGGCTGGGGCTGGAGTTACCATTGCCCTGCTGCAGCCTGGGAATTTCTGGAATAACGCGCGGTTTGAAATCATTGGAAAATGAGAACAGCCGTCATTGTTCAAAACCAAGGTCCAGCGAGTCCCCTATGCTATCCCTGCGAAATGTCCTGTGGCAGATGTCAGGGGGAGAGGACAAGAACCAGGGGAGCGTGTAATGCCCTTTCCCATATTTGTCCAGCCTCTCGCTGTCTGTAATTCAGGTTTCTTGAATGAGAGGGTTTGGGTTTGGGTTTTTTTTTTCCCTCAATAAATTGCAACACACAACATTTTTAAACATCCACACTACCTAGTGATAGGTTCCACAGCTTGGCTTATATCATTATGTATTATTAGCTTTCTATTTTCTATACAGAAGTATGTCCTTTTCTTTGCTTTGAACTCGTCAGCTGCTTCTTTCACCTGGTGGCTCATATTCTTGTATGGGAAAGCACAGGGATCAATAAATCTCTATGTGCGTTCTCAAGGGTGGTTAAAGATCTTGTAGACTCTTATCTGTTGCTCCCTTAACTCAACTCTTCTTTATAATTTTATTTTATTTGATAATATTTGCTTATCTTCCCTATGCTGCAGTGCCCTGAACTATTTAATAGTTTTTAGTATGTGGAAACATTTCCATACAACTGGCCATTTTTATTGCTCTTCTCTGTCCTTTTCTTTTTTTTTTTTTTTCAGTTGCGCTGTTGTTTTTTGAATAGAAGAACCAGAAATGTCTACTCTGTTGAGAGAAGCCTTGTTTCATAAAATAATTAAATTTAATCCTAGGCCACACCATATTGAGCTGCAGGGTTGTGTACCAGAATCCAAAATCACAGCCAGTCACTTTAATTTCTCAGACAGCAAACGTCAGTGTGGTAGGCTCAAGCCCTAGAAGAAGCTAAAAGTTACAACATTAGAGCGCTCACCAAGTACTAAGTAGCTTAGTCTTTTTAGACCCTACCCTCTCATCCTGTAATCAGTGCTTCCCTAAGGCACCCATCTGAGCATCTGGCACACATCAACCCTTCTTCATTTATGGTACAAAACCTTGTTAAAAAATCCTTCCCAGCCCGTACTTCACTTTGTTATCTGGGGCACTGGTCTGCTCTCCTGCTCAGCTCCACCAGGATGTGGTTTATTAACACCAGAACCATCTCTATGCCCAGGTGTCATTGCATGGATCTGAGTCTTGGAGATGTTAAAAAGTGGTCCAGACATGGTCCTGAGCAACCAGCTCTGGGTGGTCCTGCTGGAGAAGGGGGTGTTGGACCAGTGACTTCCAGAATTCCCTGCCTACCTCAGCCCCTCTGTGAGTCTATCACCTTTGCCAAGCAGTTCCTGCGACCTCAGCTTTGACCAAGTTAGCTCTTCACACACCAGCTGTTTTCAGGAAAGATTTGTTACCAACAAAGAGCAGGTAAACACCAAAGGATAAGACAGGGAAACTCTTGATTGTCAGATAACCAACAAGAATGAAAACTGTTATTTTCACCATGATGATATAAGGTGGCAGAATTTTTTTGCTGGTTGTTACAAAGGGAGGGTGTATCTCAAAAAGACATCTTTCCCTTCTATTCTTTCTTATATACTGTAAATTATTTTTTATGTTATATTCTCAGAGATCTCTTGATCAGATGTGATCTAGATACTTCTAGAAAGTGTCAAAGGGACCAAAATTCTTGTTTTCCCATGAATTTACTTGCTGACACAGTAAGACCTTCAGTATATGAGGTCTTCTATGAATGTCCACTAAGAAAAGACTTTCAACAAGACAACTTTTGTATTTTTAGTTTCATCTTTTAATAGTTATGTCACAGAAAAGGCCTGCCAGGAGATAAAGATAGACACAGGCAGAATGAAATTATTTGGCCCGGCTCTGGAACCATCACTGTCTGAAACGGGTTTTCAAGCAAACACCATGCAATTAGGAGAGGCACCTGCTCGGGGTTGAGCTGTGGCTATTTTTTATATCCAGACTCCAGCATAGAATGCCAGGAATTCTGGTTCACAACGTTGGCATAATGTTCCCAAGGGGAATCAGAGGTTTTACATGTGGATTAAAGACACTAAAATACTTTTTCAGAGTTCAAGTTGCTTTTCTAGACAGCCTTATGTCATCCATAACAGCTTCTTTAAAACGAAACATTATTTCTTTGCTCAAAGCTACGCAGCAAGTGGATGAAGCAACAAGAGCTCTATAACCTTATTGTTTACCCATATATATATATTTTATTTAATTTGTATGATGTTGGTAAGTTCCACTCAGATAATGCACTTAATTCATGGGTGAGGGTTATTGCCAGCTTTTTGGGATCAAGTGTGGAAGTCTTTTTCTGGTAGTTTTCTTCAGCTACCAATACCTCTACCGTTTTTAGACACTTTCATAGATTACTGTCCCCTTGGATCCTGGGTTTGGGGTAGGAAGACAAAACTTGGGTAACCTTGTTTGGTTTCTCTTAATAGCCAGGTGTAGGGAATATGGGCAGAGCGTCCAGATTCTCTGCTGTTTCCACCAGTTTTCCTCATAATCTGTCTAATAATTTATTCTCTTCACCATTGTTTGTCTGCCTTAAGTATTCCCTAGAAGTTTTCTTGGAACTAGGCAGCCGGGCAGGATAAGATCAATGAAACAAACTCCAGAGCCACAGTTGGTATTCATAAAAATAATGCCGATGTCTCCCTCATTCTCTTCGGCAACTGATGAATATTATTCATATGATTCTCCAGAGTTTCAAAGAGGTAACGCTGCCTTGCTGTCAGAGTTGCTTCCATTTACAAGAGCAGGGAATTTTGCGTAGCTCAATGCAGTGGAGGAAACAGCAGAGCTGGCACCGGAGCCTATGGAGCAGGCGATATTGTATATGAGCAAGAGATGGAGGTCTTTGATAAGAGATGATGTAGGGGGGTGGCTTTAATGCTCCAATTCATTTTCTGTGTGAGGGGGAGGGATGGCCTATTGAAAGTTTCATTTTAGGCCAGTTAACTAATACTACCCCTTACTGATTCTCCAGCCATGCTCAATTAGAGAGACTCCTTTGTCCTGACACCAGTCAGGATTACTACAATTCATCAACTTTACCCTGAAGAGTGCTTTTATACCCGCCAGACCTTTCAGCTCTAGCTGTGAAATGCCTAGTCACGAGGTTGCCAGTAGATATTTTCTCTTGCCCCTGTAAATAGTAGGCCACTACAGGTACGTATCCACAGCTAACGAATAACAGGCAATCTAATTATGTAGCAAGCATTAAGGTGATTAGAAATTAACTTAGAGTAGTTGCCAGCACATGTATGTACCAGGAGTGTAGAAATACATCAAGCAGAGAGGGAAGACTTTTTCTAAAGGATATTAACAACTTCAATGCAAGGAGTAGTTGAGCTTGTCAGATGAGAAAGCTGTTATACCCCCAAAATAGCTTTACAACAGTTTGGACAAAGGCTCCAGAAAAAAACACCTCATGGGCTTCAGAGCCAGGAACAAGCAACCACAGACAATGCAATATATCAGTTGTTGCAGCTGAAAGAAAGCCAGGCTCTGCCAGCACAGCTTGTAAACCACAGAAGGTCAAATCACAGTGATTCAAAACATTTGCATACACTGCTATGAAAGCCAAATGTTTTCCCTTTAATTCCAATGAACGCGAAAAAGATTAAACCAACAATAAAAATTGTAAAAGAAAGTTCTGGGGAACATGTTGACACGCAGCAAAAAATAAGGCTCCTCTGCAGCATTAATTACAGCCTGAGCCATGGCAGAAAGCTCTCTCCTTGCAGCCACTTGTAACTGTTGGGGCTGTGCTGGCCTTCGGTTACACCAGCCAGTATTGACAAGATTTTAGCTCTTTTTCATGGGTGCAGTGGAGCAAGCTGTTGGTCACCGATTATAACCTGCTACAGAAAAGGCCTGGACCAATCTAAATACTTCACTTTTAATGCTGAGAATGGCTGTTTGGTTTTCTATCCAAGGTACAGTTTAATGGCACTAAGAATTCACAGGTGGAATCAGCCTTGCAAGAGAAATAGCATCTAAAAAATTCTAATTTTTAACCTGATTTACCCTAAGAAGGTTAAATATAAGATTTTTTTATAATTTTATAGTTTGCTTTAAAAATATCTGATATGGATAGGAAACCAGTAATAAAAGCCCTTGCAAACTGCAGGGCAAAGTACAGCCATGACAGGCAGAAAATGTGTTATACCATCTAACTAAAAGTGTGAGAGCAGCAAAAAATAGTTAGAGCAGTTTTCTTTTTCAGGAAGGGACTAAATGATGTGAGGAATTGGAACAAGTAATGAATATAAAAAAAAAATAATGCCCAATTTCAAAATTGTTTTTACTGAAGTCAGCGTGGCCTTTGTATTGATTTAAATCGAAGCACAAAATATCCGCCAGTTAGCACATCGGTAAATATTATAAAAAAATCATAACCCTAAGCCAAAGCTAACAGAAGAATAAATTAATTCTCTAAGCTAAGCTCTGGACATAGTTTAAGCATTTATTCAATATATGTGGTTATTCTGTTTAGTAAGTCTCTCTTGGACCTGTTGTTTCTACTCACTGTGGACGGATACAACCAGCAAAGCTATTTAAGGAAAAGTTGGGACTGAACAGAAAAATAGGTACTGGCAAGAGCAGTGAAATTCGGGATGTAAGATGCTGGGACACTTGGTTCCTGCTACCCACTCTCAGCTGATCAGTAGTCAATGGCCATGTCAATCACAGTCCCACGCCTCTGAACTTAAGTGCCACCTTTCTAGCAAGGAATGATCTAAATGTTTTCCATGTCTTTGGCAAATTTTACATTTCAGTGGATGAGTAGGTTAATATTTTTGATGGATTCCCGTATCTAAAGACCCCCTACTTCTTGGAAGTGTAAGGGGAAACTGTTGAAATCACAACACTTTCCACCTCCATTTTGAATTTTGTCTGGACCCAAAAATACCTACACACAGCTTAAGCAAAAAAAAAATAAAAAAAAAAATTAAAGAATGCACCTGACTTTTCAAGAATCTCTGCTTTTCACTGCCACCTCTCTCCCCTGCTGTATTTTTGTGACAGCTCATTCAGAGTGGCTTTCCTCTGAGCTGGAGGTGGGGGAAAGTCAGAATTAGGTCACAGACATACAGACTCACACATGTATCTATACAAAAGTCTCTGTACTTATGAAAAGTTTGGGACAAATCCAATCTCAGGTGTCAGTGAGTCAATTAACCTTCAAATCCTGTATTTCTTAGGCATTCAGGTGCGAGTATGTATTGCTTCTTACATACTGCATTAGTAACAAAGACATACAATTCTTATCTGATACTCTCTATGTCTGTTCTGCCTCAAAAATAACAATTTAAAATAATTTAAAAAAAAATATAGAAATTCATTTATCCCACATGATGTCTATTTTAGATAGAAAAGTGCTCATTTGGTGTGTTTGATTTAATTTACTTTAACAACAAACAAAGATCCTGAGGAAAGCCAGAATTTTACACACTGTGCTGTGGAAACTTGCATGTTTCTAATGTACCAGATATGATTTCTGAACTGAAGAGAATTTTCCGAGTGTCATTACTGTTTCTGCCTTCTCAGCAATCACAGAAGCTCACATCTATCATTTCCTTTGTTCTGTGAGAGACAGACTTTTTCCAAGGAGGCAGAAAAAAAAAATAGGAAAAGTGCTAGAAATATTTACTGTGATGCAATAAAAAAAATAATTAAAGATGTAGTCAAAATACTCCCTGCACTTCCTGTTTTAAGGGCTTTACTATATATTGGTAGTTACACTATATATATGCATAGATGAGTTAAACTGAAGCTATTAGTAATTTATATATTTAACTATCCATTACGTTAAAATGACTGTATAATACCATTTATTCTACGTTACTGTCCTTTTCTATCCTTTTGCAATCTGTGCACTTTTAAATTAATAACTAGGTGAAGTATTTGAGATGACAGCAAAACCCCTTCCATGTTTTTATTTACACATCCTTTTCGAGAGTTATTCAGATTAATCATCTTAAATGGAACACATATTAGTTGTTTTTTAGATCCTTTTAGTCAAGCTTTTAGTGTGTTACTTTTTTTTTTCTTATTTTTATTCAGAGTTTCTTTGGAATTAGCCAAATTTCTTCGATGTGCCGTATCACATTGGAGGTCTGCAAAAGGCATCTACATTCTTCCAAAGAGAGAGTCAATTAGAAAATTAGGCTTAAAAGTTCTATCCCAGCTGCACAGCTTGTCACAAAGTGGGAGCAGGGAAAAACATTCTCTGTGCTTTTATTCTTTTAATGCATTTCCCAGCATTTGGGACAGTCAGCGGCAGAGGTTTGTTGCAGTTGTTGCACGTTGGTGCCATTCTCGTGGCCCACTCTGCAGGGCAGCCCTGTAGCTCATGGGCTTTCGCAGCCCTAAATTAGCAGTTCAGCAGGCAAGGAATGCTGGTGTTGGAATTGGAGACAAAAACAGTCTTTCTCTTTTTTTTTCCCCCCCTTATTTGTTTTGGTTTCGTCGGCTTGTTTTTCCCAGGGCATTTTCTAAGGGATTGAATTTAGACTGAAGGAGGGGAGGTTGAGCTGAGATATGGGGAAGAACTTCTTTGGTGTGAGGAGGATGAAATCCTGGAAGAGGTTGCCCAGAGAAGCCGTGGCTGCCCCATCCCTGGAGGGGTTCAAGGCTGGATGGGGCTTGGAGCAACCTGGTCTGGTGGGAGGTGTCCCTGCCCAGGGCAGGGGGGGTTGGAACTGGGTGATCTTTAAGGTCCCTTCCAACTCTAACCATTCTATGATTCTACAAAAAACACACTGAGAACCCTCAGCCCATTTCTTCACTTTCTAGATGACCATATATTCTCCTTTTCCCCCCAGATGGTTTCTTTCTTCAGCTGGGTGATGCACAGTAACAAACAGAGCCTGCCCTTGGCCCAGAGGGTGCTCTCTACCTTGGGATTTCAGGTCTGCTGGCTCTTAACTCCTGAGCAAAACAAGAGATGGAGGTTGCTTTAGTCTTCCTAAATCCCTGCAGTAGGAAAGGATCAGGCAAACCAAAGTCCACCAAGTACAACCCTCAGAAGTTGTTTCTTCAGACTCATATTAAACTAATTCAGCAATATTCTGAAGGCTCCATTTTACAACTTATTTAACTGCTGCTAAAAAGATGAAGGAAGGCAAATACCAAATTATTTCTGCAAAAACATACCAAATAATATTAGGAATGTAAAGATATGATCTTATTAAAGCAACTTTTCTTTCTATGTTTTAACAAGTTTTAGGAAGTATTCTATAAAACAGGAGCAGATACGTCCTGAATTTTTTTCCGAAAATCTCTCTGTATGTTAGGAAGTAACCCACCACTGTTCCTTAGGTGTCAGTGCCAGCTGCTAAATAAGTCTTTTCCTTTTTCTAATGCTAAGTGTCTCCAAGTCGTTCTTAAAAATATAATTCTCCTTCTCCCACAAGTACCTGCCTCATGGACGGAATAACCATTGACATTCCCTGTCACAGCTGACCACAAATCATTCCTAAAATTATTCTTCCTCAGACTCTTTTCCAGGTTAAATCTCTACTGTGACACAAGTGAGAAACCACAGCTCCTGGGTACATGTTGAAGTCTATTACCTCACTTTTTTCCACAAATACTAATAAGGTCAAGGAATGAAGGTGACTTTCTCCCTTCCCCCCCAACAAAACCCATAATTTCTAAGAACTCATCAATTAGGAACTTTTTCTAATATGTTTTCCCCTCTTTTCATTTCCTTATGATCATCTCTCCTGTATGAAAAAGAAGCTTATTAGCATGGAGATGAAGAGTATCAGTTCTGAGCTGTGATGAACCTGGGTGCTGCTGTGTGAGCTGACACAGCCCAGCACCACCAGTCTCTGAGATGCACCAAGCCCAGGACGAGAACATCTACATGAAATTATCTATCTGGAGATTCAAGAACTGAAAAAAGCAGGTGAAAATCTCCACGAATATTTGCTTCAGGAAAAAAAAGTACGGTGGGCAGGATTGGAAGAGCAAACTTTTGTTCTCCCTGCTTTTCAGCATCTCCTTCCACACGTTTGCTGCAAAGCCAGAACATGGTCCTTCCTTCTTTACAACTCGTCCATCATCCACATGGTTTTGTGATGCACCAGGTAACCCACAGTGAGGCTAAACACTGAACCTTTGTCCCTCTTTCCTTCTCTCCTAAGAGAACATCTAGAAAGACACGAGGTCTTTGTGTTTTCTGACTCATGGAACATACTTACGGTGCTCCTTTAGGGCGAATACATGGGACAAAGCTCTAAGTCTCTCTTTTGTTGCCAGGCATTATGTTTTATATACAATTTGCCTTCTAAACCCCTATTTGTGCTGAGAACCCCATCGTGATACAGAGATTCAATCTCTCCTTCTCTGTTTCCCAGCTCCCACGCTTCCTCTTCTCCTTAGCCATCAGGTGATGAAAACACTCTGGCAAGGGACTTTAAATATATTACTGTTTCTGGGCTTTTTGATGATGGGAAGGTGTTGTATGGTAAAAAAGTGCAGAGATGTTGTGTGATAAACGGGAAGATACAGACTGGGATGGTTGGCAAGGCAGAAAAAATAGTCATGGGCATGCAAGACAGAAGCGAAAGGAGACAAGGTGGACACAAGCTGCTGAAGTGAGTAGTGGTCTCCTACAAACCTAATGCAAATAAAAGGCCTTGGAGAATCACAGAATCACAGAATGGCAGGGGTTGGAAGGGACCTCTGGAGATTATCCAGTCCAACTCCAGTCTGCACCACTGAAGAAGGATCACACAGAATAGCAGCTCTTGCTCAGTCTGCACCAGCCTCTGCCACCGATTCCCTCATGGGTAGGAGCAGGCCTGGGAAGACAGTGGGGTCACACAGAATCATAGGATCACAGAATGGCTTGGGTTGGAAGGGACCTAAAGACCATCCAGTTCCAGCCCCCTGCCCTGGGCAGGGACACCTCCCACCAGACCAGGTTGCTCAAAGCCCCATCCAGCCTGGCCTTGAACCCCTCCAGGGATGGGGCATTCCATCCTCACTGTCCCCTCTACCCTGCCCAGCAGCTCTGGCTGGGGGTTGTTGGCAGGAGGGATGTGCTGCAGCCTTAAAGGCTGGAGCAGCCCATGATCTCCTCCACAGGCCACTGCAGAGCTCCAGGAGATGCTGCGCCTGCCCGAGGCACCGTGTCTCCCACAGGTCCTGCAGAGCAGCATGCCCTGCATCCCAATCCAAGCCTGCAGATATGATGTTCCCCCCAGCCCTGAGCAGAGGGAAGGAGGCTGGTTGCCCCGTTATTAGGGAAAGAGGCTGGTTGCCACATTAGTAGGGAAGGAGGCTTGTTGCCACATCATTATGCATCCTCCTTAAGACTCCAGGGGAGGTCCTGCGTTCAGTTGTACTCCTGCTGGATGAAAACTGAAAATATCTGTAAATGATTAAAATGGTTGGAGGGAAACAATCATAAATATTCATCATCTATCACTACCGATTTATTTTCCTAATGCTGTTGTTGCTCGTAGGACCAGATCTGGCTTGTTTTGGCTTCGGTAGCACATGTACAGCACACTGGAATTTAGCAATAATTATGTTTGCATAAATTTATACCATCACCCAGTTAAATTAAGGGGGATTATAGGTATGACCTTTGTGGCAACGCTGTCAGATTTTTTACATCTTCTCTCAAGTGTAATAACCAAATGCACACGGTATTTAGAAAGTTGTGTACTTTTCACACTCTTTTAGAAGGAGCGCTAAATGAATACGAAGCTTTAAGAATTAATGTAACAGCTTGACCTGTGTCTGAAATTCCAAGCACTGCCTAATTATTATTTTAATGCTATTTCAGCAAGATAGGTCTTTATTTTTCTTTGCAAATGAAAGGAGACACATTTATCACTCTCATATATCCAGCATGATTTCAGCTTAAATTATTTTTTTGGAATACATAGAGCTCTATTTAAGAGTGCAATGAATAGAGATATACTTGATGTACATGAAATTAAGAGAAAAACAGTGTAACGTGCCAGCAGGCCTTGAATAAATCTAAGGTTCATTTGATATTACTGCTTTCTTTAAAAAACTCCTTTAGTTTGCAGTCAAATCCTCTCTCCAGGTCTGTTTTGATGCAGTATTTTGCAGGGAAACCATCCGTCATACAATCTATACGGCAAGAGGTAGGAAGCGGTGGCAGATTTTCGTCCAACAGGCCAGACACTCTCCTGTTATTTACCGGCCTCGATGAGTTTTCTAAAACAAGAGGGACTTTTTTTTTCTTTTTTTTTTTTTTTTTTTTTTTTTTTTTTTTTTTTTTTTTTTTTTTAAATAGTTGTGTGGCTGGGATCCAGCAGGCAAACCTGTTTCACTGATGGGGTCTCTACTTATCCAGCGTTTCTGTCATCAGCCTGACCTTGCAGCTTTCTGCGGTGCCATTATACCCAGGGCGCTGGCTTATTTTCATACAGCAGCCCCCAACTACTTGATCCCACTTCATCTACTTCACGGACACAGACATTTGTTGGGCTTATTAGCTCAGCAGGAGCCTTATCATATTTTGTATCTGAGGCTGTTGGAGATGTCAAGAGATGGAAATGCTGTGTAGCTTTTTATCCTCCCTTCTTGCACTTTCTCCCAGAGCCCAACAGTGCATTTGGATTCAATGCTCTCCTGCCACTCGCCGCGGAGATCTCTTTAAATATGTCTAGCTTTGCCATCTGTACCAATAACACCGCAAAGGCTTAGCCATGATTAGGCTGTCAAGATTTATTAAGTTAAAAAGTATCAAAGTTTCTTGCTGCAACCCCAGACCTTTTAAGAGTCCACCTTCTCCAGGAGCCCCCTTCCCCCTCCCCGGGAAGGCTGCACGCCATGCGCTTCGCTTGACCTTGACCAACATATGCACCCGGGGAACACTAATGAATTTGGGCCAATTCATCTTGGAACTCCAAATTTAATCAAGCTGACATGCCAGGGAAAGCAGAGTGTAATTAACTCCTAGCATTTTAGGTAATCTGTAAATTTCATAAACTTAGCTCGATCTGGTTTGTTTTTTTTTTTTGTGGTATTAAGCATTTTTTTTTTGGGGGGTGTGGATCTTTTTTTAACAGTCTGCCATTGTTAAAATAATACGATACTAAAGATTAAAAAGAGCTTTCTCCCAGCATTAAATCCCTTTAAAAATTGCTATTTGTGCAGGAGAAGAGGATGCCACCAAGCAATGTATTCACAGCAGCCTGCCTGGGAAAACCAAGCGAGCCCAGCGGTGTTATTTCTTTTTGAAAATGAGTCATGCTCTCATTTCATGATGTGTGTGTGTTATGAAAATGTACAGTCGGTCAGAAAAAAATAATAAAACAAAAAAAAAAATAAAAATCCCCTGCTCAGTGTTATCTTCCAATTGGTTTAATTTTGATGAAGAAGAGATAGGAGCATTAAAAACTAGCCCATAGGGCTCCTGGTTTGTTCTGCTTCATTTTATTATTATTTGTATAATGGCAGCACTCAGAGGTCCTGCTCAGGATCAAGGTCCCACTGTGTGAAGTGCTGTATGAATGCAAGGTTCTAGCCCTGAGGGAAATAAAAGGAAATACAGGAAAACTGTGATTAAAATAATAAAAAAAAACCACCAAACCCAACAACAACAACTAAAAAACCAACCAAGAAAAAACCCAAAACACCCACCACCCTAAACCAGACTGCTCTGAGGTGGCTCTGCTGAAGTAGATGCTATGACTAGTTTTTTTTTTCCTTCTTTTCATACCTGCATGGAGCATCAACACCACGCCTCAGCCCTTGCCTCCCCATGGTGGGCCCAGTCTGCGGGAGATTCTGGGTGGCTACGGAGAGAAGAACAAAGTCAGGGTTCACGCAATGGAATTATTATATACTGATATAAGAGAAAAAAAACCCCACAACTGTTAGAGACTGAAACCACAGCTACATTTACAGCGTGTGATCTCAATAATCATAAACCTTTGATGTGCTGTGTGCAGGAGTTAATAAAGGTATTAAAAGCAGGATCATGCCAAAAATTGAACCATATACATACACATGTACATATAGGACTGTATACTTATATTTCCTGCAGACCTTGTTAAAGGAAAGCAATCAAATAACACCAGATAGTGCTTCAATCAAATAAATGTTATTTATTTAACAGCAGAGGCAGAGAAGAGCCAGAGCCATTAATTTAAGCTTACTTCTTGAATATGGGCTTAGCAAACCTTCCCCCCCTTCCTCCCCCCGCCCTGTTTTGGAGTTCTGCTTTGTTGTTTTATAACCCCAAAATTAATGGATGAATCTTTTTAAGGCAGAGAGGAGCAGCACAGAGAACCACAGGGAATGGAAATTCACCCCGTCCTCTTGATCTTTGTACTCTTCCTTTTCAAAGAGAAGGGTGAACGGTATTTTATTGATAGCTAATTATTGATGATAAAATCTTCGGTTTTGCAGTGTGCACATACATACTTAAAATAAACATGTGTGCAAATAAACATATAGGGAGTGACAAAAGGAAGTGTGTACCTTAACCTTTCCAGGGTGGTTCTACAAAGGAAGAACAAGGTCTGAGCTCAGTTATAATGTGCAAACACACGTACTGTATTTACACACCCAACAGCCATATACAGAAATATTTATGTATGTTCTATAGGATGAGATTTTTGATTCTAGTCCAAATGGTTTATGCCACCTGAGATGGACACATCAGCCATGCTGTGTCTTTCATAAAAATTTTCCTGGTAATGACAAAAGCTCAGTGTAACACAGTCCTAGATGCTCCTTTACCATCCCCAGTCCGGTGGCAGGTACAGCCTTGGGTTTCTAAATGCACTGGACCAAGGGGACTAAGAGCAATTCAAGACTTCCTGCCTTCACCAGGTTGGAAAAGCTGGGCATGAATCAGTCCTTCTCTGTGTTGGTATATGACTGTGCACATGCATGGCCCTCCATCACCAAAAAAAAAAAGAAAAAAAAAAAGAAGTATTTTTGCATTTTTATCCAAATGCTGAAAGCTGAAAAATGACGGTTACCTGTCCTTTGTCTATATAACAAAACGAATTATGCAGACCTCCTCCTTAATGTACTGAGTACCCAGGGCTTTGTTTTGAAAACTGCACAGACACAATTCGAATACTCGACCATAAAAGGTAGAGTCTACATAACCACAGCCAATAATGTGCTGTGTACTTTTAAGAGGCGCACAAAGCGTCTTCACATATGCTATTATGATTTATTAAGAAAATCCCTGGCCCTAATAGCTATTAAAGCTGGCAAAGTGCAACTGGCTACTTTAATGACTGGAAACGTGAATGCTGGTTCACAGAAAGCAATCTCCCAACCATCATAACATGCAATAGATCTTTCAAGGCACTAAGGAGTTGACCGGAGTGATCTCACCTGCTGTTGAATACTCTCTAAAACCCTTTTCTTGACGGGTCAATGAGAATATTGTGGTGCAAAGTTATGACATATCAATATAGGGGAGCCCTCATCATCAGGCTACGTGCCGTGCAGGGATAGAGAGTGCAGACTGGTTGGGTGGTGGTGATGGGTGGTATCCAGTGATGTAGCTAAGGAACACCCTAGGTGTTTCAGAACCATTGCTAAGTAGATTTCAGTGAACTGTCAGATGGATGTCCATCTAGAGGTTATCTACACGAAGCTCTGCAAGAATATATCTCAGCCCTCCTTTTCATAAACCTGTAAGGACAATAGTAATACCATAATTTACTGAATTTTCACTAGCTCCACCACCTCCATCTTAGCCTCTAGCATAAATGTCATCACCCAAAAGAGAGAACATAAAATTATGAGAAAAAAAGAAGTTTAAGTTGATGCAAGGACTTGAGTAGCTAAAAGGCCACTGATAGCTGAACAAGACGCTTAAAATTTTTAAAGCAACCTCCTAAAGGGAAAAGTAAGTTAATGCAAAACACTGAAAGGAGCAATCAGTAACGTTGACTGTGCCTTCAACAGAGGATATTCCCCCACTCGCTGATAATGGAGAACAATCTTGAGGCTGCATTAGATTCACTGATAGTCCTGACTTACAGAGATAATTGTAGTAAGAAATGGTTGCACTTCCACTTTCCCGGGAGACTGTGCCCATTCCTGTCAAAGGAAGATCTGGAAAGTGTGATTCATGCTTTTATCATCTCCATGTTGCTAACCAGGGCTGAGGGCTCCACAGAAGTTTTGTCTTGTGCAACACTCAGCAGGCCACCTCTTAAGCAGGAAAACCTGCCAGGAGATCATAATGGAAATCTGCACACTCTAATGGATTTCTGCATTCATTATCCAGATACAAATCGACTTCCTGGTCCTTATATTTAAGACCGTAACATTTTAGATACTGGCTTCTGTCCAAGATCTACCAATGCAACTGTGCTTATTGAAAATGCTGGTGTGTGGAGCCCATGCTCAAGTGCTCAGAAGCATTTCCTGTATAAAGTTCTGAATTCTGGAAGGAAAATTTGAAGGAAGCCCTTCAAGATGTCATGCAAATCACATCTTTTCTCAAGAAAATCTTCCCATAATAGTGCAGCTTCAGGAGGAGTGAAGGAAAAAGGAAGAAGTAAAGTGGGAAGAAAACAATAATAATAATAAAAAAGTATATGCCTTCAAAACCTGTTGAGTTTAAGCATAGCTATGGGTAGAATCTGTCTATAAACATTTATAATTTACTTTCAGGTGTGAAAGTTATGGTGTCATTACATGCATTGGTGGAATTAGTAACACTTGAAAATTTTCTACTCAAAAAGTGTACACTCTGAAGGTCCTCATAGGATATGCTGAGAGGCAGCAAAAGGAGAGAGAGATGATTTGGATGGAGATAAAACACAACTGCAGAGCATGAGTTAATTATTTAGCAATGCACCCACATAGTCAACTCCTTTTTTGGCTACTAGAAGCTGGCTTATCAAATGCTTCCTTCAAAGTAAACAAGAAAAGAAGTTGAAGAAGAATGAGGAAAGGAGGGCAAAATATCAGTTAACAGGCATTAGAACCTTAATTTTAGTGTTTTTTCATGTATTTTGTTGCAGCACTGTTGCATATATTTTAAGCATATATTCTGAACATGGGATCCCTGTTTTACCTTGCTCTAGGAATATCCTGTGCTTATCTGCTGCTGCAGTTGAAGCTTACTTTGGTGTTTGCGGTAATACTTACAGGAAAACACTCACCAAAATAAACATGCCTTCCTAGGTCTAAATACCAGCAGAAATAATTACTACCAATTAAAATTATTTTACTGTAGTTTGAATTTTTCAAGTTAATATGTATTTCCAAGCACATGGAAGCAACCTTCTACTGTCGAGAAAAGAGAGGCTGATTTTTTTCCTCAGGATCGACGTTCCCCCAGTGTGAACTTTCATTGCTCTAAACTACTTATGCTCAAAGTAAAGAGCTTTGGAAGTGAGGACAAGGGAAATACTAATTCTGCTGCATTGTACCAGTATGGTAGGCTTGTCGACTGGCTGGTTTCCAGGCCACGCTGCCTAGTTTTACTCCAGCTCATCCCAGCTCTACTGGGCTGCTGAGCACAGACACGTTCATCATTGCACGAGCAGCAGTCCCCGACCCTTAAGTGGTCATTAAAGCTATGCTGTGGTGGAACCTGTACACAAACTCACAGGCGCTTCCTGACCCATCAGGGGATGTGGCTTTGCCCCTTCTGCTCTGCCCCTGAGTTTCACACACGCGGAGGCTCAGGGACGAGGCTCCATCAGACTCGTAAAACATTTGCTAGTCTGTCATTACCACCAAGGTGGTTGTTAGTGGGGTGGGGTGCTTCAGCTACTTTCTGGCAGTAGCCCCAAGACTGCCAGCAGATGTACGTGAAGCAGCACACACACACACACTTCTAGCTGCTGCCTAATGTGGTGAAGGTCTTTGTTTTATGTTGTTTTTTTTTTTTCTTACTGTTGGACAACACCAAAGTGCAAATACTATCTCTTGAAGTGGCTCCGATATTGTGAAGTTGAGAATAGGTAAAACAGATAAACGTTTTTGGAAATTCACAGAATCACAGAATATCAGGGATTGGAAGGGACCTTGAAAGGTCATCTAGTCCAATCCCCCTGCTGGAGCAGGAACACCTAGAAGAGGTCACATGGGAACACGTCCAGGTGTGTTTTGAATGTCTCCAGAGAAGGAGACTCCACAACCTCTCTGGGCAGCCCCTTCCAGTGTTCTGTTACCCTCACCCTGAAGAAGTTTTTCCTCATATTTAAGAGGAGCATCCTATGTTCTAGCTTGCACCCATTGCCCCTTGTCCTATCATTGGATGTCCCTGAGAAGAGCCTGGCTCCATCCTCCTGACACTCACATTCATAGAATCACAGAATGGTTTGGGTTGGAAGGGACCATAAAGAACATGCAGTCCCACAGTCACAGCTTCTCTGAGCAACCTGGGCCAGGGTCTCACCACCCTCACAGTACCATCCAAGTACTATTGCAATGTATTTGTGTAGTGCAAAGAGTAGGCTGGGCTGTTAGGGCAGGGAAGAAGCCAGAGTATTTTCCTCTAGGACCTTCTAACCTAAGTGGCACGCAAACAAAGAAGTTGGTCTTGGGAGATGCTGAGCTCATACATACTGCACTGAGAGGTACTATGTAACAGCCTGGGTTAGATTCCTAGAGCATCCTAAATTTGCTCTGAGGAGGTGAGAGCAGGTTAGCGTTGGTCCATGTTTGATGCAAGGGATAAGAGGTGTTAAGAGGTGCAAGAGTTCAGAGCAGCAAAATCTAATTTATTGGATTGGGTTTTTTTTTAGAAAGTACAGGGTGCTGCTGCTACAAGGAGGAGTAGTGAGTCCCAGATTTCATTAATTAGGTGTAAGCCAGCAATACTGATGCCCACTCTACATTTTTAGGATTTTTCTTGCTTTTGATTGCTGTTTAAGCATCACTGCTCCCACAGCATTGCTCTAACTCCATGGAGTTTGGGATTTGCCTGGGGAGATAACTGGAGGGATAGTCTCAGATTTATCATAGAATCGTAGAATCGTTCAGGTGGGAAAAGAGTCTTGGGATCATTGAGTCCAACCATCTGCCCCACTCTACAAAGTTCTCCCCTACACCAGATCCCCCAACACCACATCTCAACCACTCTGAAACACATCCAGGGATGGGGACTCAACCCCCTCCCTGGGCAGCCCATTCCAGGGTCTGACCACTCCTTCTGGGAAGAATTCTTTCCTAATGTTCTGCCTAAACCTTATGTTTATGTATAAAGGAAAGTCTCCTGGGTCCCGCTTTCGGCTCTGCCACCATTTGTCTGGGGGTGTCTGGATGGAGAAGATAGACATTAATAAGTGTCTTAATGTGAATTTGTCACACCCTGGCTACACTGCAGAGGGAGAGCCTTTTGCAGAGAGCAGAGCAGGTTAGCACCAAACAGCTCATAGTAGCAATATCCATACAAAAAGGTACTTGTTTAGACAGGAATGAAGACGGAGCACTTTCCTTAAAGAACTCATTAACTAAACAGCACATAAGCAAAGAGTCTGGTCCTGTGGGGTGCTGCAATTAGCACTCTCTTAATTCACACCCTTCCGTAGTGCGTACTAGCTTCTTGTAGAGACAAGCAGGTTTTAAGTCTTGCAAAACTGCCTGGTTAGAGTGATCTCATATATCCTTTCTAATGGGACACTGGGCCAGCAGTGCCCTCAAGTAGCCAAACTTTGGCTTTGAGAGTTCCCTCCTACATGGCTGCAGCTTTACCACTGGAACAGTAGCTCTTGTGGCCACATCTGATGAACTTTCCTGGCTGACGGTTCTGCCCCTACAAATGCCAATGGGGAGACTGGGAGGTGGGAGTCACAGAATCACAGAATTGTCACATTTGGAAAGGACCTCTGAGCTCACCACATCCAACCATACACAAAACCACAACCCACTCCTTACAACCTCAGCCACTATAGCATGACACTGTAGTCATGGAACTATATTCAATCATGGCATCTCCTCACTGCCTGAGGGTCCTTCCAGTTGTGGGGTACTTCCTTCACTGTTGGGTGCTATCACCCAATAGAAATGCTCAGGCAAGTCAGAGGGACTCCAACGGGAATGCTTCCTTTGCTCTTCTAGAGCTGCAGGGCCTTGAAAGATGGCACACACTGCAATGGCATTCAGAGGCTGAGAAAAATCTGCTTGGCCCATAAAACATCCCCAGCTCAGAATTTCCTAGGTGCATCCAGGACAAGAGGTTCGAAATTTATATTTCATAATTCACCAAACACATGAGCAATTTCTGGAATTGAACAGTTCTGTTCAGTCCTTTACTCTTTATAAATTTATGAGTGGGTTTGTGGCCTGTCACTAATAGGTCTCTAAATTAATAAGCTGATGTGTATTGCAACACACTCTAGGGCAAGCTTCCTTCAAGTTTAGAGTCTAGCGACCTGCCTTGTGTCATACTGTGGATTCAGCCCTAGCAAAGGGCTGAATTTTCAGCCTGTCTTTCCTTCTGTGGTAGTTTACAATAAGTCAGCTTCTCCTTCTGTGCCATCCGTTAATGTTAAGTGTGAAAAAAATAATAGTCACTGTCTCCTAGCACTGAACAAGAAGATTAATCTCTTCTTTTAATGGAATTCTGGAAAGATGGGAAGAGAGAATGGAGGTTTTTGGTTCACAGAGTCTTTAAAAGGAGGGTGAAGATACCACATTTCATTATGTACAGGCTGTGGGGGAATTCTATAAAGTCCACGGCTGCCCGCTGCTGGGTCAGGAGTCTTGGGCATCCATGTCTGCACATGGTGCTGTTGACTTCTTCACCACCTCCAGTATGGCCAGCTAAACAATACACCACAGAATCACAGAATGGCAGGGGTTGGAAGGGACCTCTGAAGATCATCTAGTGCAATCCTGTGGCAGAGCAGGGTCACTCAGAGCAGGTTGCACAGAAAGATGTCCAGGTGGGGTTTGAATGTCTCCAGAGACAGAGATTCCACCACTTCTCTGGACAGCTTCTTCCAGCGCTCTGCCACCTTCACAGGAAAGAGGTTCCTCCTTATGTTGAGATGGAACTTCCCAAGTTCCACTTTGTGCCTGTTCCCTCTTATCCTGTCACCAGACACCACTGAGAAGAGCGTGACTCCATCCTATTGACACCCACCCTTTCCACATTGCTCAGCAATGATGAGGTCCCTTCTCAGTCTTCCTCTTCTCCAGCTGAACAGCCTCAGATCTCTCAGCCTTTTCTCATCAGAGAGGTGCTCCAGTCCCTTGATGATCTTTGTAGCTTCTGCTGGACTCCCTCCAGCAGTTCCCTGTCCTTCTTGAACTGGGGAGCCCAGAACTGGACCCAGTGCTCCAGATGCAGCTTCCCCAGGGCAGAACAGGAGATGGCATTCACCATACCCCAGCTAGGCCCATCAGGTAGCACTGTGGCTGCCCCGACTTTGAAATTCTGTGATTCTGTGAATACACCCATCTTCTCTGCTTCTAACTGTTTGGTGGCCACGTCTCTGGAAGGAGAGCGCACTGAAGGAGACCTTCAGCTGGCAGAAATCAGGACACATCTCTGAAGTCAGTGGTTTCGAATGCGGGCATCCGCTGGGCACCACGTTGTTGTTTTCAGCATTTTTTGAAGCCCAGCTGAGTGTCATCCCCGCATATGATACACAGGTTATTCAGCAGGCAAAGGCTCCCGCTAAACAGCAACCAATTAGGAAGGGAACGCACTCATACGTGGCAGCAAAGTGCCTGCAGTTTTGATTAAATAAAAAGAAAGGCACAAAATCATGGAAAATAATATTTTCCGTAAAGCACAAAAGTAAGCTCAGGCTTTTTAGCAATTTGTATAGGCGTTCTGTAACACAGAACAACTGTGTCGGTAGGAGACGGAGACAGACACGGAGGGAAAGAGAGAAACACAGACATGAGAGGTAGAAAGGGAGAAAAATGTTTCGGGTGCGTGCTGCGAAAAAGTACTCTGGACAGGAGTGAAAATAAAGATCAGAGTTCAAATAGAACTGCCACACAGTCTCTATACCTGATCCGCTCATTATATATGTATTGTTTCTCGACTATTGAAAAATGATCATTATCAGCACTATTTCCACCTGACAAAACCAAAAGCCAACAACAAGCAAAAGAGAATGCGTGTTATCTTTTTGCATCGTCTCAACAGCCTGGATTCTATGGATTCTATGCCCTACGTAGTTAAACACACAGTGAAGAAACATTCATACTGCTCTCATTTCCCAGCTTCTCAGTGGGGTTTTTTTTTGTTTCCCACCCCCTCGCCCCCCCAGAGCAGTTAGATGTGTCAGAATCCCCCCTCCCAAGCTTTTCTTTATTTTTTTTCTTTATTTTTTTATTTCTTTTCATTTTTTTTACCTCCCTTGGCAAGAGGGCGAGCGAGCAGTCCAGTCAGAACCCGGTGCCAGTGCCACCCGTGAGTCACCGTGATGTATTTAATGCTCCATTTGTTAGAGGTCGAGTACGTTACCACCCCCCCGCCCTGGGCATCCTAACCCCCCCGGTGGCTGGGTGCCAGGGAGCCCAACTCCGGGCCTGGACCTGAATTACTGCTCCACATTTCACCGCGGTGTCACTTGTCTCTAACACATCCATTAGACCCAGGCACCACAGTGCATCATTTCAGCGTTAGAGAGTCTGCTATTGTGAAATAAATGTATCTAATTTCTTTTCTTTCTTTTTTTTTTTCTTTCTTTCTTTCTTATTTTTTTTCCAGAATATTTCTCGTTTCCCCGGTAATGCATGAAAAATGGGAAATGAAAAATTAGACGTGAATTTCAGGCGCAAAAAATTTCACGTTTTCATCATTTCTGTAGTAAAGCTGGGGCAAAAATATAGGTGTTTGCAATGCCGTGCGCAGTTCTGACATATAGCTCTTGATGTTCAGGGTTAAATTTAAATCTACATTGCCTGGTTACCAATCTCCGCAGTTGCACCCAGGCAGGACTAGGAAAGATTGATGATTGTGATTGTGAGATTAATCCTGTAATGTTTACAAGACTCCTGAGCTGAAACCTGGTTGGTCATATCATGCTATCCAGAGAAGGCCGCTTGGCTTGCCAGGGTAATTTCTTCTGATGCAGTAAATAACTAGGCATAATGAAAATACTCTGATGTATTCTACTGCCTGATTGATGCTCTGCATGCGATACGGCAAAGCAGCGCACTTCCTATCGCAAATTTACATATACAAACCAGCAGAAGAAGCATGATAATGTCAGCATCCTCCAGAAGCCCTAGGATGCTACACAATTTTATAGCAGTTATGAATTACTGTTGACCTTTCTGGCCTCTTATACCAGTATGCTAGACTCCAGCATATTGAAAGTCATCAGTCTGAAGCAGTCATTCTTTACATAATTATGGCTATTTGTGTGTGGGAGGATAGTGTTTCTTTTATTGTTAAAAATTAGCATTAAAGAATATCACCGCTGCGATTCAATGGGCAATGTGTTTTAAGCGTATATTTTAATAGAAACGGAGAAAAGGACGGTTTGAATTCTGCAAACTATTTTTATAATCCGAGCAACACCGAAACATGGACTTTTACAATTCAGTACTTAATGAGAGAGCGGAGCTGGGGTCCTGGTTTCAACACAGATTTTTTTTTTTTAAAGTAGGCTAAAAGGTCTTAGCACTTAGCACTAGCATTTAAACTAAATTTCTTGCTGGATTTGGCAAGTCTAAAATTAACAGGAAATATTCAGTAGTGGTATAAAAGTCTTTCAAGTACAAATATAGATTAAATCTTTGAAATCATGTAGATGCATTAGTTAAAGGAGCTTCCATATTTCATACTAAATATTTGAATAATCAGGCTTTCAGAACATCACTAAAACACGACTCCTTATTATCATTTGCATTTTAATGTCCTTAAAATTATTACACTAAGGGAAATGTTTTTGATACATTACAGCATTTCCTCTAAATGTGTGATTATGTTAATGGGTTTTCAATCAGGATCCTAGCCTGACACCATAGGAAAATTTATGCAAAGTTCATACCCTGTCAGGGCCTTTAATCAGGACCATTTATTAGACCCCTGCCTTCTTTGATGGTTGCTGCTCCCTTTATTAAATATACTGACTTGGCCATCTGAAGAAAAGGACAATAAAAGGTTACTGGGGATGAAAGCATGAATGCTATTTGCTCATGTTTCCTTTACAGACACTTCTTCAATAATTAAGGAAGGGCTTTCTTTGGCCTTTTAGGCTTTTGAAGTGCATATCAAACATAACACTTAGTTCTTGTTTTTATGGAATGTTTAATGCACAGATTTAGGCTCAAGCACAAGTAAACTAACTTAGAGGTTGCTAACAGAATTAATTTAAATAATGTCACGAAAAAAAGCCACAGCAGTCACATGTGTCTGCTGACTAGTCGAGCTTTATTTCACTGAGGCAATTAAACCGAGTGTAATTTAGGAGAAATATTAAAAACAATGGCTCTCCCCCCTCGGCCCCCCCTTTCTCTTTGCTTTGCCCTGGTCATTTTTCGAGCTTCTTTCCAGGCAAACCTTAGCACAGCGAAGGCATGGCTGAATCGGACAAAACAGCTTTTCAGCCCGAGAACCTTTTCCTAGAGCCGTCAACGTGTGCGTTAGTTACTTTATGAAATTAGTTACTACGGGGCCTGAAGGATTTCTGGGAGGGTTGGTTGGAGCTGGCGCGAGTGACACTATTTTTTCCCCCTGGATCCCATGCAGAGAAAAACACAACAAACAGCAGATCTAACTAAGTAGTATTGACAACCTGGGGTCTGGATACAAATTCAATATGAGAAAACAGACTCACTTCAATGAAATACAAATAAACAACGAATTCTGTTTTAACATGTCTAAATAGGCAGTAGGTGAGTGACAGGCCGGGGTCTCATAGGAAAGCCATTAGTAGAGCATTTGATAGGAAAACGTTTGATTTGAATGCAAGTTGCGTTTCCCCTCAGGGGGTGATCTGAGTGGTATACTGGGGATTCACAGGCGCCCTTTTCACGAGAAAATGCCTGCTGGGCTGTATCTTGGTAAATGAAATTTGTAGGATCTCCTAATACTAACAAGTATATAACTATATCATCTATTTAGGAGGCATGCTAATTATATTGGTCCACTGATGTTCATTTTCTCATTCTGCAAAAATATATTAAAAAGTTTTAATAATGAGCACCTGGGTCAATTCTATGTCCAGCCTGGAAAAAATAATAATACTTCATTAGTTTAATTATCAATATTTATTGCTCTGGAAAAAACAAAAAAAAAAAGAAGGAATTCATTATTTTTCCCCACAAGCAATGGGTAAATGTTCAGTGAAAAGATAGGATTACAGCAATTATTAGTTACATAAATGTTGCTGACCTGATCTAGAGCAAAGTTTTAAGTTAAGAAACTTCAAACTGAACAGTTTTCTCGCTTTTTGTTGTTGTTGTTGTTGTTGCCAGAAGCTGAGTTGCCACACAGAAACAGTATCCTAAGCGTTACCAAGGCCATCATAAATATTCCTGTAATGAATAATCCCTAACAAGTTATTCAGGTGAAACCTGGCACATCCTTGGTAGTGTTTAGATGCCCACACGCTCTTCTGCTTTACATGGTGGATGCTTTTGCAACAAATAAAACTGGTGCCTAAATTGCACAGCAAAAAAATAGTGCAATATTTTAGCGAATGAGAGAAGGTTTGACCTTTATTCTTGTATCATAGTCTTAGAGAAAACCAGTTTAAGGTGGTTTTTTATGCACTAATACGTGACACCCGCCCCCCCCCTCCAAAACATCCTCTAAATTTCAATTTCTTTCAACAACAAAGCAAGAATATTCGACGATCAGAGGGCCAGGCTCACATATAAATGAACAAGGCACTAAGGAGTTAACGCTCAGAGATGAAGCTTGGAGTTGGGGCTTGTTTATGACGCGAAAAAAAAAAATGCTGCTGAGGGTAATCTTAGTAAAACAACCCTTCAGAATTAGTACGATGTTTAATTGCCTGCATGTGTTTCTGATATACCTCATCAGTGCTAAGCATCATTTTATCTTTCTGTTTGTCCACACAAAGGAGCGGGCAGAGCAAATGAACCCGGGCGATGCCTGGTGGTTTGAAAGCAGGGAATGCGCGGTATGCGGCTCAGAGCACATCAAAGGACACCTAACAGGACCTCAGCGTGTCTTCCGATTAGACAACACGCTGCTATTAAGGAGAAATACTATTTCTCCTATTTANATATATATATATATCTGTATTTGTCTACATTGCTCATGCGCACGCACACACATTCTGCATATGTTAGGCCTTTCTGAGAGAGAGGCAAACAATATAGATGAAAATCAGCATCTGCAAAAGGCAGCAATCCCATGATTCCATCGGAGCCAATCACTTAACATATCATTCATAATGCTCGCCTGCTCCCATCATCCTCGCCCTGTCACCGGCATCTTTCTTCATTTTCCTCTGCTTCTCAGTTCCAAGAAAGTGGAACCACTGTATCATTTACTGTCCACAACCTCAGCTGCTGATTTAAAGGCTGATTCTTTATTTTCCATAATGTCGTATAACTATCCTTTCTGCTTTCCATGAAAGTTTAAGTTCAGAACGATCTCAGGTAATTTTAACACTGACAACCACGCAGGGAGCTCAATTTTCTCCTTTAGTCTCCCACATTCTCTTTCTTACATTATACATATTATAATTACAAGCTTTTAAAAGATATGATATGCAGTTCCCCTCCTCCTTTATTTTATTTTTTTTTTGTATTCCAGGGTTATACAACTAAATCATGTAGGAAAACTTAAGTAGTAGCTTTTATTCACGCTCAAGAAAATCTCTAAATTCGTAAAGAAATGCTGCTATCATTTTTTTCTTAAATGACAAGACACATGACATTTATTAAGCATATCCCCAAAATGTTGATAGTTACATTGCTTTTATTAATGATACCTAAAAGCAAATACAGAGCTTTTTTTTTTTGCCTCCCTTTTTTTTCCATATTATTATTATTATTGTTACAGTGGACAGTGATGAGTCTGTGTNCAGTGTAGCAGATCAGAAGGCACCTTTCTGAATTAGTGATTAGTGAAAAACCAAACCAAAACCCCAACCCCACACCCAAACCTTTTCCCTTTCAGTGCAGTAGAGAAATGAAAAAAAACCCCAAAAGAAATGTTATACTTCCCCAGAACAGGAATGCAGGAGGATATTAATTAATGTAAAACAGAGTTTACACTGCAGTAAGCTGTCCTGATTAGCTAAACAGATCAGGTGTAAGGATATTAAAGGGAATAAGGTGGCTTTTGAAGATGCAAGAATATATAACGCACCATATAAATATATATATATATATATCTGTATTTGTCTACATTGCTCATGCGCACGCACACACATTCTGCATATGTTAGGCCTTTCTGAGAGAGAGGCAAACAATATAGATGAAAATCAGCATCTGCAAAAGGCAGCAATCCCATGATTCCATCGGAGCCAATCACTTAACATATCATTCATAATGCTCGCCTGCTCCCATCATCCTCGCCCTGTCACCGGCATCTTTCTTCATTTTCCTCTGCTTCTCAGTTCCAAGAAAGTGGAACCACTGTATCATTTACTGTCCACAACCTCAGCTGCTGATTTAAAGGCTGATTCTTTATTTTCCATAATGTCGTATAACTATCCTTTCTGCTTTCCATGAAAGTTTAAGTTCAGAACGATCTCAGGTAATTTTAACACTGACAACCACGCAGGGAGCTCAATTTTCTCCTTTAGTCTCCCACATTCTCTTTCTTACATTATACATATTATAATTACAAGCTTTTAAAAGATATGATATGCAGTTCCCCTCCTCCTTTATTTTATTTTTTTTTTGTATTCCAGGGTTATACAACTAAATCATGTAGGAAAACTTAAGTAGTAGCTTTTATTCACGCTCAAGAAAATCTCTAAATTCGTAAAGAAATGCTGCTATCATTTTTTTCTTAAATGACAAGACACATGACATTTATTAAGCATATCCCCAAAATGTTGATAGTTACATTGCTTTTATTAATGATACCTAAAAGCAAATACAGAGCTTTTTTTTTTTGCCTCCCTTTTTTTTCCATATTATTATTATTATTGTTACAGTGGACAGTGATGAGTCTGTGTCTTAAAACCTAATCACTAGTGCCTATTAAATTTGGGTTTCATATGTTGCTGGAGGTAGAACTGATTATCATAGTGAATGAAATACTTGTTTGGCGTATTCCCAGAGGGCAAAAAGTCATTCTTCAAGGTGATGCATCTCATTTGAGGAATACATTAACAATTGAAGGCAGTTAAAAATACATGTGAACTCCCAGTGAGGCAAATCTGAGGTTGACCACATATATTTACTGACTGACTCTTGCCTCATTCAGGGGAGAAAACTGTGATATGGAAGGCTGGTTTCTGCAACACATGAGACCTTAATTTACAACTCTAATGTGGCAAGTAGATCATAGCTGCTTAGAAAATATTTAGGATTTAACGCTCTGTATGGGTTTTAGATGCCTTTTGTATCTTGGAAGGTTAAAGAAAAAGTGTGAGAAACGATAAGGCTCAACAGCATTAAAGGTCAAGTTTGTGATAGAAATTAACTTCTTATTTCAAGGTTGTATGATAAAATAAAGAATAAGGCAGATGCATTTTTTGAAACCATGCTGAGATCCACAGTGAAAAGTTTTATACAATAGAAAACAGAAGCCAGGGTACATAAAGGCCAGCATTATGGCTGTGAAAGGCCAGGTTGAAGAGCGAGTGCATTAATTGCAGCAGCACCCTGAATGGAGAGGCTGAGACAGAGGATATCCTATGCGAGGATGAAATACAGTACTGTAACAAATGTTATTTTTCCTCCAAATTAGTTTTCAAAGCATTTGAGTGGAAGGTGGAGCTGAAATAGAAACAAAGTCAAGGCACCTAAATTGCTTGGGTAGAACTGAGCACTGACTGGCTGAGACATGAAATGTAAAGCAACAATATGTAATTTAAACCAAACCAAAACAATGCAGTATTTGAGCCTGTTTTGTCATCAAATTAAGTTGTATTTTATCATGTAGCTTTTTTATTTATTTGGAAAAAAGTGATTTTTTCGAAAGGGTTTTCAAACTTTTCAGTATTCTAAATTTCAATTTTTCATTTTGATGCACAAAGAAGCTCTACCAAATCATCGACCTCTCTTCCAACAAGTAGAGTCAGACAAACAGGAAAGTTTGCAGAAGGGAAAAGGAACAGAAAGGCTGGAATGGTTCTTGTCCCCAAATAGTATCTTCCTCCAAGTTTGAGAAATATATTCATATATGGATGCATTCCTGCATTTCATACTCTCACACAACCACCATCTGAGTAGAGGACATGCATGCATTTGTCCAAGACGGGATAATATAGCTGCCATATATGTTACCATCAAAAAAAGTTCCAAGGCAAAACCTGAAGAATACTATGCTCCCTACACCCCCTAAATGTTAACACTTAAATTCCAACTAGCGTTATGAGAACCCATTTTTCCATTACCCAAATGATTTTCAGTTACCAGGGTATGTTATGGCTGAAAACTCTTGAGATCGGCTCCTCAGGATAGTGACGATATTGTGACGTTTTACTGCAGTCTGTAAACCCATGATTTTTCCTGAAACACAGTTAGAACTGCTGAGAGATTCCAGGATATCCATTTCCTGAGGCAGCAGCTGACAGCAGACTGGAGAGGAGGGAAACAGAGAAATAGGATAATGATGAAAGGGGACAGAATCACAAAGGGAATAATTTTTGCAGTCCGTAATCCAAATTGTTCCACAAGAAATCCTGTGCTGAGCCCAGGGATCTAAAGTTACGTATAAAGGAAAATTGCATGGAGCTGGGGAAGCCAGAGCTACGTGAGAAATATGGGCCTTGAAAGCCCGAGGATTCTGCATGGAGACTGATGAATTCGGATTTACAAGGGGAGCTCTGTCTCTAGGCTTGATTAGCTGGGTATGTGAAAAGGAACCTGTGTCTCACAAGTCAGAAACTCCTGAATGGGCTATTGGAGAACCAGGGGAAGAGGAGAGGTGAGGGAGCTGGGGGTGCTCAGCCTGGAGAAAAGGAGGCTGAGGGGAGACCTTCTCACTCTCTCCAACTCCCTGAAAGGAGGCTGTAGCCAGGGGGGGTCGGTCTCTTCTCCCAAGGAACAGGCCATGGGACAAGAGGAAATGGCCTCAAGTTGCCCCAGGGGAGGTTCAGATTGGAGATCAGGAACAATTTTTGCACTGAAAGGGTTATTGCACATTGGACTGGGCTGCCCAGGGAACTGGTGGAGTCACCATCCCTGGAGGGATTCAAACGATGGGTTGACATAGTGCTTAGATGTGTCCCTGCCCATGGCTGGGGACTGGAGCTCAGTGATCTTTAAGGTCCCTTGCAACTCTAACGATTCTGCGATTCTATGATTATGTTTTATTATGTTGCATCAAAGGGTGCAAACCCATACCCCTTTCACTCTTAACAAGCCTTTCAGATCACTCTGTAAAAATGAGGCAGTCTCAGCATTTTAACTGCTCCAGCCTTTGTGTCATCTGCATGCTGGAGAGACTTGGTATCAGAATCTACAGCCTTGACAAAGAGGTTGGGTGACACCACATCAAGATTGGAAACTCAGGATCTGCCTGAAAATGTCCCTTCATGGTCTCTCAGCATAAACAACTAATTTCTGCAATCTGTCCATAAGCCAAATTCGTACGGCCTGTTAACCCCATAGAGCTTGAGCTTTTTAACCATAATATCTTTTAGTAGTAAGTCAGTTGGCTGGAAGAATTCCCTGCTACCTGCAGAATGTTTTCATCACCGAAGTCTTTAATCCTATTAAAAGACTCAAACAAAAAAAAAACCATACAACTTGATGACAACTGCAGTCTTTCAGAAAGTAATGCTGAGTGGCATTGACTGTATTTTTGCCTCTTTTTTTAATTACGTATTTACCTACTTCATGACTAATGGCTTAAATTAACTATTCCCTTTTTTTTAAAATTGACACAATTCCATCCTGTTAGTAACTTTCTGGTTAATCTTCTGTACTCTTTGAATAGTTGGAAATAATTTACAGTCTTCTTGTCCCTTGGAATTTCTCCTGTTTTCCATTTCTTTATGGTTAACACAGTTTAGAGAGATTATAAGTAGTTCCTGAATGTAAGATATAATGGCCAGTTAACTTAAAAATGTTTAATTCCAGCAAAAACCTTTGCTACAGAAGGTAAAATTTCAATTACAACAGCATCACATGGGACAGATACATCTCTGTTTTATTTCAAATAAATAACTGAAATATCTGCTGAACATTCCTGTCTTTATACATCAGTATTTGATCAAACAAACCTAGCAGTGAACCTATTCATGGTACCAATAAGATTTTTAAAGCATTCTTACTACTTTTAATTCTATGTGGAACTGATATTTCATTGAAACCTTTGACTTTCCTTTACTTCTCCTAGAGTTTTTAACTTGCAGCTTATATCCACTTCCATTTGCTTTCCCATTTTTCTTTCCATCAAATAACATTATTTGTTTTATTGTTGTGCCTATAGCAGCTTATAGCCAAGAAATTCAATATAGCATTTTTTCCTTGTCTCTCAAGTTCTAATTTCATTGCTATCTATCAGGATATCCTTGAGAAATTTTCCCTTGTTAACACTGTAAGTTAAATGTGGATGCCAGTCTGACCAAGAGGTATCAGAGATTTGGGAAAATCAGCTTCTTTTATGTAATGGTGATTACAGTGGTTGCCAATACTGCTGCGTGTGTATTTTGAAAATGCTCTCACTAGAAAATTGCTATTTATCAAAAAAGATCATGGAATCATAGAGTATCTCAAGTTGGAAGAGAGCCGTGAGGACCATCGGGTCCGATGCCCTGCTCCTCACAGAAGGAAGTGTGCATTCAGGTGCCTGATATCATTGCCCATCTTTGATGAAACATTTTCTCTATTATCTCAGGTCTCAGGTAGACTTCAAATTGGTTGCATGAAATGGCAATTAAACAACCATGTTATGTTAAGTAAACAGTTTTTCCCACAGGGGAATCCTTATGGAGCCCTTCCTGATGTGAACAGTTACTGCTCACTTGCCATACCATCAGAAGAACTTTGTAGCAAGTTCTGCAAGCAACTGAAATCCACGAACACCTTAATGGCTTTGAGTAATATCCCACCCAACTCATCTCTGCTGGAATGTATCACCTCGTGTGTTCTCTTCCATTGTGTGCTTACAAATCTGTGGAATCATGTTAGTTTTAATTGCCCATTCATATGAAAAATCCTATCAATTTTAAGTAAACCACTTCATATTTCTCCTCATGCATTATTATCTCATTAATAAGGACTCAACAGAAATCATAGAATCGTAGAATGATAGAATGGTTAGAGTTGGAAGGAACATTAAAGATCATCAAGTTCCAGCCCCCTGCCCTGGGCAGGGACATCTCCCACCAGACCAGGTTGCTCCAAGCCCTATCCAGCCTGGTCTTGAACCCCTCCAGGGATGGGGCAGCCACAGCTTCTCTGGGCAACCTGGGTCAGTCTCTCACCACACTCACAGTAAAGAATTTCTCCCCTCTTCCAATTTAAAGCCGTTACCCCTTGTCCTGTCACTCCACTTCCTGACAAAGAGTCCCTCCCCAGCTCTCCTGTAGCTCCCTTCAGATACTGAAAGGTTGCTCTAAAGTCTCCCAGGAACCTTCTCTTCTCCAGGCTGAACAACCCCAGCTGCCTCAGCCTGTCTTCATAGGAGAGGAGCTCCAGCCCTCTGAGCATCTTCGTGACCCACCAAAAGCCTCTGTGTTTCAATTCATTGCATGTGGAACACCAAGATAAGTTCCTGGACCTGCATGTTTTGTGGACTTTGACTAAACCAATTCTTCTTGCAGGTGAATTATTGCATGTTAGTTTTACATTAAGCTAAATAATTGTATTTAATTAATAAAATACCTAAAATCAGTCCAATATTCAAACATTCATCCATTCTGCCTTTTAATCTGCATTCTGCCTTTTAATCTGCATTCTGCCAAACAGGGAGAGATATCCTTCTGCTTATCCATCACGCTGGTGCCCGTTCACCTTAACTTATGCTCTCTGCTCCTCACTTGTTTTACCAGGCTCATCTTCCCAGGAAGGTCATATCCAGAGGAAGAACATCTGACAGCTTCCTCCCTCTATCTGCTGAAGGCAGAGTTTTGCAGCAAACTTGTATCCCATAACACTGCTTTAAAGTATAAATATGTCTTTGCCATCTCCAATTTGACTCAAGGGCTGTTGTCCCACTTGCTTCAGATGGACACTTAAAATAAAAACAAAAAAAAAAAGGAAAAAAAGCAAAAAGAAGAGCTTTTTTTCCCAAAATTGCGGTGTATTTTGTTTACCACTTCAAAAATATAATCCCTACTGTTACAACAAAGGTTTATATGGCTTTTCTTTTCTAACCCCCAAGTGCTAAAGTACCTGTGTGTGTCTGTGTGTGTAGGGGTGTCTGCTCTCAGGTCGCAAGCTCTCACGGATGACAATTTCATGTCATAAATGTCCCTGTCCCACAATGCCTGATCTGTGACTGTCCCGAAAAGGTACACTCCTGCCAACTTCTTCAAAGCTGCCACATATTCACAGAACTCTTGCCTTTTAGCTGATTTCCCTGGTGTGGTTTGTATCATTCTGCAATAATGTTTGTTCCAAGAACAATGTATGTCCTCAAAACATCAAGCTTTTAACCCAGTTTTTGTGGTGCCTGTCAACGCTCAGCCAACTTTTCTCCTAGCTCTGGTCACAGGCACTACCTCATCTTTTTCTTGAGTAGAAATTCCTGAGAAAAACAGACCTTGAAGTTTTTCATTTTTACCAGATAAAACCGTTTTCATTGTTTACCTTTCAGACAGGTTGATTCCTCCTTTCTTAAGTTCTCCTTGATGTGATTCTTTGGGGGGTAAAAAAACCCCAAAACCTGCAGAGCTCTTAACTGATTGAGACCAGTGCTGGATTCCTCACTGAGTGTTCCCTTTTGTGTATGAAAGGGAATCTTAAGACTCCCAGAGTGTTCCTTAGCAAAATGCTAATTTAGCAGAGAGTCCTTCCTAGGAGGGATAGAACATAACTCAATCAGAGGAAAACAGCTCTGGACACAGCTCTGTAAACACAGTCTGGCTTAATTAGAAGCATCACGAGTTGCAACAAAGTTTCATTTCTGAATTTCCAGTGGTCCCAGTAACTCACGCACTAGCAGGAGCATAGACACAAATCCCACCTAACACGTTCCTTAAACTTCATCCAAGGGCTTCCTAAACCAAACTTGCTCATCATGTACCTCCCTGGAAATCATTGAATCAGGGAATTGTCAGAGTTGGAAGGGACCTCTAGAGATCACGCAGTCCAGCTCCTCTGCTAAAGCAGGATTGCCCAGAGCACATCACTCAGGGCTGCATCCAGGCAGGGATTGAAGGTCTCCAGAGAAGGGGACTCCACACCCTCCCTGGGCAGCCTCTGCCAGGGCTTTGGTAACCATACACTAAAAAAGTTTTTCCTCATATTTGCATGGAACTTCCCATCATTGTCCCTTGTCCTGTCACTGGGTACCACTGAGAAGAGTCTGGCTCCATCCTCCTTCAACCCACCCTCCCCTCAGCCTTCTCTTCTCCAGGCTAAAAAGTCTCAGCTCTCTCAGCCTTTCCTCATCAGGGAGATGCTCCAATCTCTCCATAGTTCCAAGTCTCTTGGCTGTAACTGTGATATACCGCTTAAAAATACCATCTCATGGGTAGCGTGACAGGAACTGCCTCTCAATGGGCTAGAAAACCTGATTTAGACTGAGGAGCTTGGAAGGACCATGTCCTTTCCACCCATCTGATTCCCTCCAGTGTTGCTTTATAAATCTTTGAGTTCCACGTGCAGAATGTACAAATACTCCAGGTATAAATATAACGTTGCACACACATCACATTGTGTGTGGGATGTCACAGTTCCTGTTGCACAAGTTCCACCCGCTCTCAGTATCATGTTCATGCTTAGGACATCACAGACCTTCTACTTCCAGGGAACAAGTTGCCCTAAAGGCTTAAGGTAAAGAATGCCTATTTCTATCCTCTGAAAATTTGAAATTCCCCAAAAGTTTACTTCCGTAGTAGCGTCATAACTGATGTATGTGTGGACATTGATTTTTTTCCTATAAGGGAACTTTCTTTAGTGTGAAACCCACTGTTTCGTCCTCCCATACAGGCTGAGCAATTGTATTTGTTATTATTGGCTGATTCTCTTGCATCCTTTTAGAAGCTGAACAGCTGAAGAGGCGTCGCTAAAATAATTCTCCCAAATGTGGGAAAAGATTAATTCTTTCCCAGGAAGAAACAAGAAGGCAACTTTACCAAGGAAAAGGTGCAATCCCAGACCACGACATTTCTGGTGAAACTGCCCTAATCATTTTTTATGAACGGAGCTTTTTTATTTGATAGTAATAAAAAAACCAATTAGAAATAAAATCCCGGTCCCCTCACAGACTAGATGTGACAGGCTAGATAGGTAATATTTATACTACACATGCGCAGGCACTGACACTCTTTCATAAGGCATTCTGGATATTTTACAGCTGACCTATTATTTGCAAAATAATTTGCAATTTTGAATCATATATTCCTATTTATAACAATTCCTTTTTTGTGCACGCACTGGCAAAATCTCCACAAGGAACCCACTGTAAAACTTACAAGTGTAAAGAGAAATATTTCTCTTTGTACAGATTCAATAAATATACTAACATTTCTTTCCGCTGGTGAATATTGTGATTAATGCCAAAGTATTCTGGGTAACAGTGAAGGTGAAAAATCTGAGCCTTTGCAGCATTGCAAATTACGTAAGAATAATTCAACTTGAGTAAATTATCCATATGTTATTTTCAAATGACAAAGATATCCAAATCATCTACAACACTGACATCTTTAATGAGTCACGGTTATTTTACCATTTAGCTTACATGTGAAAATCAATAGATAAGCTTTCTCTTTAGCTTTCAGTCAAGTTCAGACTGGTAGAAGCTGTTGGACTTAAAGTTTATTTGTGGTCCTATCATACACAATAAAAATCTCAAGTGGGTTATTCCGATTTTACCTTTGCTTGACCTCAAAGTTTTACTAGTTTGAGGTTTTAGGATGTCAAATATATGTCACACCCGACCTTCTGTTGTCAAACAGCTTTCGAGGTATTGTACGTAAACTTGTCTTTTAAGGTGAGTAGTAACACATTTTCCGAGTCTTGTGGTATGAAATGAAATGCAGATTTTTTGATTTAGCTGATATCACTGTGCAAGTTCATATTTGGAACAGGGATACAAAATGCATAGCTTAAGCATACAAGACCTACGTCTGCTTTTTTTCCTTGCTCAGTGAAAAGAAATACTATATTCTCCTTATAAGACCTTAATCTTGGTAGTGCATGTCCCTCACCATTGGTGTTGTTGCTTGAGTATATCCCGTAGAGATGGAGCAGACTGTCAGGTCTGCCCTGCTACATCAGATCTTCTCAGCTTATCTTCCCTGGCCCAGGGGGAATCTCTGGTCTTTGAAAAGGATGGAAGACATTCCCTATTAATGACTTTTCATAAAGAACATATTCAGAATTATATAATGGTTAGAGTTGGAAGCAACCTTAAAGATCATTGAGTTCCAACCCTCCCTGCCCTGGGCAGGAACACGTCCCACCAGACCAGGTTGGCTTAAGGCTACCTCCAGCCTGGCCTTGAACATCTCCAGGGATGTTGGTTCTTCTTAGGAGGACCAGAAGTAAGTGAATCCTTGCAAAAATACAGCTTATTTGTGCTTCTAGTAATGCACCAACCAGCCATTGCATATTTGCAACCAGCTGCTACAAGCTGCTGTTCTTGGAGGCAGAAGAGAATAAATATCAAAGACAGCGAATAAACTCTCTTTTGACACACACACGGGTCCAATCAGGGTATCTAAAATAAAAAAAAGCGTGGTACGATTCAACAGACATAGACTACTGTCAAATTTTAATCCCACAATATGGACTGAGCTAAGTGAAAATGTGGGGGACAAAAAAATCCACAACACTGTTTGTCACCTACTGCGTTTTAAATTACATATATCTGATGTCTGGTCTGTACATGACACATTTGAGGCTCTGGGTGATGTCCCTCTCTTGCTCATCTGCAAAGAAAGGGCACCAAAGAATGTCCCGTACATTCTTGTTTTTTTCAGGTTGGGTTTTCTTATTTTTTTTTTTTTTAATTTTTCTCTATCAACTAGGCAGTAACAATAAGGCTAAAATGATGCTTTTCCACTGCTTTTCCCCTCTTAACCAGCTTCATTATTTCATTTCTCTATACATACTTTTGAGCTATGTCTTTCATTACCATGTCCACCCAGAGCATCCATGTCTCTCCTCTGGCTTTTTGTCCTAATAAATATCATCATAAATGACACCTTATCCAGACACTTCTGGTCCTCCAAAGAAATGACCATAATAGCATTTCTAAACTTTCTGGTAGTTCTTGGTCTTATCTTTTTCTTTATTATTGTATTTTGATTTCTATTCCTTTCGACCAGCTCACTTCTGCAGTTAATATCCTTTGTTTGACAGCGTTGGCCATTTTCCATCATTCTGACCCCAGCCACAATTAGTAGCGTGACAATGGTCAGATATAGGTATGATTTGTGTGATGAGGAGCAGTGTGCTGTTCTAGGCTTGTTATTCCCTCGCTGCCAAAATCCTGTGTAACAGCCTGCACCAGACTGTTTTTTCCAGCCCAAACATCCACGCTTTGCTTTTTCCATAGATGAAAGGTGTTCTAGGGGTGATGACTTCAAGCCACGTTGAGATAAATATTTCTGGAACTTGAGGTGCTGAGGTCCATAGGATTTTTATCAAAGCCTGTTGTTTCATGGATATGATTTCTTTGCTATTTAAGGAGTTTCTGAGAGAAGATATAAGGATGCTCAAAGAAAACAAAGATAATTGCAATTTAGAGAATTAGACTTCAGCATTCCAAAAATTTATTCGCAGTGCCTTAGGCGAAATGACAGATGACATCTCTGAAGACTGCAACAGTTCCTGACCAACACACACAGATGCAGAAGCATCTCTTGGCTTGTCTAAGAGGAATTTTGCCCATATGGTTTCAAACCGCCTTTGTCTATGTCTTCAGGCATTCCAAATAACGATACGTGGCCTTGGTAAATGACTTGAGGCAGGAGGAGCTTCATTAACGTGGCTGAACTAGTCACATGACCAAAGGAGCTGATACCAATATGTCTGATTTATTATGGAATGTAACAGTTTTTCACTTTTTTTTTTTTTTTTTTGCATGTTTGACTTTAGAGGGGTAAAAGAATCTGTACCTGCAAAGGCATAGATTCGGGCACGCTTATTTTTGTTGGGATTTTGTATGTTTGTATGCACAAAAGTCATAGTTCAGAGGCACTTTCCCCAGTTAAACTGTAAAATCTATGCATTGTGCCTTTGGATTGCAATGATCAAAGCAGCTGGGATCAACTCAAATGAGTATAAAACAGAGTCGGTTTTCTATTTCCAATGACTATGTTCCTCTACCTTTGTCTTCTTTAACCATCTAAAACCAATATGGTTTGAAAAGTACTTTTATCTACACACAAAGGGGAAACAGTGTAATATTTATGGGAAGCCTTTAAGCAAGTTTATATAAGCCCATCATCGGGTTGTGCAATATAAGATTTTATCTTCACGTAATTATATTTTAATAATTATCTTTGGTGCCTCTAGATGAAGAATGACAAAAACTGGTCTGCTGTCTCAATATTAATGTTAAAAATAATATAGGCTATAAGATACCCTATGACAGGATTGCAGGAATATTCTGCAGTGATGGCAAAATTTGTGGTATCTCTGACAGAAATGGTATTAAAGAAAGCCCATTGTGAATCCATTCATTGCTTGTCACATTGTAGAGAAAATGATTAATTATACAGGCACAGATATTTACTTGGGCAGTGTTTTTAGAGTCTTCCATTACATTAACAGTAGCTACATGGACTATGTGTCCATTCTGGGCCTCTCGGTTCCAGGACAGGAAACTACTGGAGAGAGTCCAGCAGAAGCTACAAAGATCATCAAGGGACCGGAACACCTCTCTGCTGAGGAAAGGCTGAGAGCCCTGGGGATGTTCAGCTGGAGAAAAGAAGACTGAGAGGGGACCTCATCAATGCTGAGCCATATTTAAAGGGTGGGTATCAGGAGGATGGGGTCAGGCTCATCTCACTGGTGCCTGGTGATCAGACAAGGGACAACAGACACAAGCTGGAACATGGAAAGTTCTGTCTGAACATGAGGATGAACTTCTTTCCTGTGAGGGTGGCAGAGCCCTGGAAAAGGCTGTCCAAAAAGGTGGTGTAGTCTCCGTTTCTGGAGTCATTCCAAACTCACCTGGACGTGTTCCTGCCTAGTCTGCTCTGGGTGACTCTGCTTTGGCAGGGGGTTGGAGGAGATGATCTCCAGAGGTGCCTTCCAACCCCGACCATTCTGTGCTTCTGTGCTTCTCTGACTTGGAATGTATTACTTGGGAAGGACACTTTGCCTTCAAGCCTGACAAACCTCCTGGCCTGTTGCACCGATCTACCTCAGCTTCAGCTGGGAGGCATCAGGTGCCAGAACCTGAGAAGCAGAAAGCACTGACCCACATCACCTCTTTCATGCATTTGGACCTTGCTACCTCTAGCCGAAGGCCAAGTGATATCCACTCTGCTGGGAGGCAGCAGCAGCCCTCAGTTCAGTACTTTGTGGTCCTTTAAGCCCATTGGAAGAGAGGAGATAAAAAAACCTCAAGCCTCCCAAAAATCCAGCACCAATATCCAATTAGTAGTGCTAAGACAAACACTGAAAGGAGGCTGTAGCCAGGGGGGCTTGGTTTCTTCTCTCAAGGAACAGGTGACAGGACAAGAGGAAACGGCCACAAATTGTGCCAGGGGATGTTCATATTGTTTTTACCCTGAAAGGGTTATTCAGCCTTGGAATGGGCTGCCCAGGGCAGTGGTTGAGGCACCATCCCTGGAGGGATTTGAAAGATGGGTTGACATAGTGCTTAGAGACACGGGTTAGTGATGGTATTTGCTGTTGTTGGGTTGATGGTTGGACTTGATGATCTGAAAGGTCTCTTGCAACCCAGGAAATTCTATGATTCTTCGCTAAGCACTTGTTACTTTACAATATCATGGGACCCTACCCTCAAGGGCAAAGCAGCACCAAAGGGTATGACCTCCCAGTTTTGTGTGCTCATCCTTTGCTCTGGGAGAAGGCAGGTTACAGACTCCCACTCATGTGAACCAGGTGCTTGTTCCTTACCGTGCCTGAAAGACCAAAGCCTACTCTTGTGTTTGGGTTTCTGCCTCAGCTGGAAGGCTCTGCAGCTAACTGCTACTTACCATGTGAGACCAGAGCCCAACCTCTCTCTCATGGGTTCCTCCCTGCCTCATCTCCTAGGATGCAACAGGCACCAGTCCCAGCTTGCAGGCAACCCTGTAAATTCCTGCTTCCCAAGGATGGGAACAGGTCTCAGCAACTCATCCCTGCCGCACGGTCAGGAGGAGCTGCCCACACAACCTCCTCTGAACTGTACACCTCGTCCCTGTGCCCCAGAAGCACCAAAGACAGGACAGGGCTGGGGGGCTCCACATCTAGGGCTGGGACTCTGACAATGTCAGTGGTGGGTGAAGGCTCCAGTGGGGCTTTAACAGCACAGACAGCGTGAAACGTGGTAGTGCTTTACAGTCTTACATCTCTTTGTTTTTATCCAGGCGTGGATTTGTTTGTTACTCTCTTTTAACAGCTGGGTTAGTTTGTTCATGGCCATGGGAAAGTTTGGGGAGTTCAGCCATGTTTTTAGGGGTGGTTTATAAGCAGCTGGATTTGCTCGTAATGTGTCTTTCTGTAGCACATTAATGGTGGTCAGTAAAAAACCCTTGATTTTACTGAAAGCTGAAGCAAGCCTAATGGAAGTGTTACAAAGTAAAAAGAGTCAGAATATTTACTCTGAAGTTCTAGGTAGAATTGGGTTTTGTAGTATTCATGTCATTTTCCCTCACAATACATTGGGAAAATTTGTCATTTTAAGTACGGACAGTGTTGAAAGTGCAGTCAATTACACTGTAATTGCTATATTCCTTTTTTTTTTCTTTGGGGGTAGGGTGGTTTTTTCTCCTTCTTGGTAATTGTTTCTCTGTTTTTTATTTGTTTGACTGGAATTTTTTTTCTTTTTCTTTGTTTTT
>VXBJ01007460.1:501413-504280 GCA_013400055.1 Nycticryphes semicollaris | reverse complement strand
ATTTTTTTTTTTTTTTTTTTGTTCTGAGACACATTTCTGTCCCCCTTAATTTGTGTCCATACTTGGAAGAATGAAATTATTTTCCTCAGCTCTACTTTTATCCCTAACATATGTATTTTCATAGATCATAGAGGCTTCCTCTTTGGACAGATAAGCATTCAGGGCTTTGTAGCTCCTACTTTGAATATCTTGCAGCCTGACAAACAGTAAGGGGTGGTGGAGACAGAATGAAAAACTATCATCACCGACTCAATCACCGACTCTTAGATGAAGAACTAAAATATTAAGGGATTTAATAGGCTTGGTTTTTTGTTTATTTGTTTGTTTGTTTTCCCAGGATTGACACAAAGAAAGACTTCTAAAATGTGTTTATAAACCAGACCTTGCCGGTCTCAGTCTTGTACCTTCCTCCCATCCCAGTGAGATCTGGTTTTAATCCCAGCCTCTGCACCAGAATTCCAGTGGGAATGAGATCTTTCTGGGAGTCAGAGTTAAAGATGTATGCCAGCAGCATGCTGTGCTAAGTTGTGGTCAGCCAATCGAATATCAAAGGGATTAAGCCTGTGAATCATTTAACGGGAAATTTCTCCTGCCTCAGTAGCATTGATGTTTTAAGGTGTGAAATTCAAGAAGGGCTTAGTTCTCCTTTGGTCAGACAACTGCTCTGCAGCCCGTGTTATCAAGAGGCAGTCAAGAAGATCCCCTTGGGTCATGTGGCTGGTGTACATTTTTGTATTTCCATAGTAGGCTAGTTTTAACCTGCAGGATGTAATCCTATTTACCTCACATGTGGTCTGTGCCCAAGGAGCATGTGCTCCACTTTATATATATATATATATATATATGTATAATTTGCATTAGCAGAGCACCTGGCAGCCCAAATCACAGCCTGGGACACTATTGTGCTCAATGCTACATAAACATACAGCAAAACAATGCTCTCTTTCATCCAACGGTTTTATACAGCAAAGCAGTGCCACCCATCCTCCCCCCCCCTGCCAGCCTTTGCCCAAGGGTCTCATAGCAAACCACAGCAGATAGGATATACCCAAAGTGGGGTGGGGAGCGGCATTTCCCAGCATAATAGACTCTGACCTGAGGATACTGGCAGGCTGTTGTCAACAGGTTTGTTTGTATTTTGAAAGAGAACTTTCAAAGCCATTTGGGAGGGACTTATGACAAAGGAGAGCACATCCCAGGCAGCAGGAATAGGCTGAAGAGTAGGGGGTAGAAAACGTACCAAATAGATGATGAGAACAAACATCATGGGCTGATGGGTAGTAGAAATCAGTCTCTCATTACTGAATGAGAAAAGTCAGGAAGGAAAGGGACAGTCCAGAGAAAGACTTTTTAAACCAGTAACAATTTATATTTAAATGAAATACAAAAGGGAGGGGTGATGCTGTTAAGATGTAGCCCAGTATCCTTGTTAGTTGGACAAAAACACATTCAGCCGGTTTTGAGAACAGCAGAATAAGAATTGGAGAAGGTGGGCTTTTTGTTCAATTTTTGGATTTTTTTTTTTTGAAAGGTAGGGACATTTTAGAAGTTAATCTTGAAATACACAGTGGGGGAAAAAAAACCCAACAAAACCAAGAAAAACTCAAACAGGTGATTGTGGCCAGGCTATGGGCATGAGTTGCAGGCAAGATGGTAACCTTGTTCAGAGTCACCAAGAGAGAAAGAAACAGGAGAAGTTTCTGGTGGAACTAGGAAATGCCTTTCAAAGGCAGTTTATGCTTGAGAATCAGAGGGTCAGAAGGAAAGACTAAGCATGGGCAAAAATATCCAGGTCTACAAATGAATAAGCTCTATACATTATCAGTAGAAAAAAATGTTGGTTGAATCCAACTCTGTGAACAAAACTGTCAGAAAACCTAAGGGGAAAAATGTTTAAATAAAAGTTCCATATTGGGCTGAAGTCGTGAGCTGGTCAGAAACAGTCTCAACTAATGAAACGATGCCTGAGACCGCTCACCTCTGTGTTCCCATCTCAGTAACAGCAATTCCCATTACGGGTTTCATGGCATAGCAATGAGGTGAACGGACCCATATCTATGATATATTTTACAAAGCAGGAACTTCAGCAGCACATTTATTTTAATTCACAAAATAACGATGGAAATGTTAACAGGTCTTGAGGCTGACGGTGTCATATCCAAACACACAAACCTTGGTGATCCAGTAACCCATGAATGAGAGGTATTGTTTATTTTTTTTAGCTAAGGTGATAATTTCCAGCCATTGGTCATTCTGAATGTACAGTGTTTCAAAACCATAGCCCCCCTGGAGTATCCAAGGTGAAATAAAAGCAAATGTTGGAAATCCTCCAATTCTTATGGAATGGAACAGCTTTCCGCCGTCAGCTCTATTTATTACACAGCTCAGGAGCAAGCCTGGATTTCTTATCATTCCTCAATTAAAACAAAAATCAGTGTTAAAAATATTCTTAGTTGAGCATAAGGTGCATAACCCTGTAAAAGGGATCTGCCGGTTCTTAAACAGCCGCCTTTCCTCCTGCCTTTGCCATGATGTAGTTAAATAAATGTTTGCTTTTTTCTCTTCATGTTAGTGATTTTCTAAGGGGCCCTCTCTTTATAGTGTTTCCGTGGGTTAGCTGGAATAGCAGATCCTTACTGCACGTACAGTAAGTTTTGAACCTGGTTATAGAGACATATAAAAGTGAACCCTGCTAGGAACTCCACTGCTCCTGCTGAGGTTTAAACACTGGAATTGGGTTCCCAGTGGATTTTCACTTTCACAAGTACTTAATGCAGCTTTAGGTGTCCCTAGGGCAATCTGAACTGGCCACCGAATATCCTTTTTAAGGGGAGTGAACAATGGCTTAGTTCCACCTCTCTTGAAAT
>VXBJ01007460.1:461413-496413 GCA_013400055.1 Nycticryphes semicollaris | reverse complement strand
TTTCAGAATCATCTATAGGTTTTAGATACTGTCCTTAAATATAATTGTTCTTTTTTTCTTTAAAATATGAGCAAATGTTCAGTTTGGGGAAAACACAACATGCACTATGGTCTTCATTACTAATGGTGTAAGTAAATGAAATTCCAAAAATACCTGAAGAGGGTTTTGGTTGTCCTGGTCTCTGATTAGTGTGGATTTGTTGAGAAAGGAGAACTACTGTTTTGGATAAATGTTTTAATGTTGGACTGAAAGAATGGCACACTTTCTGTAACCATTATTTTGCAAAGTTGCTGTACATGCAAAATAAAACATTTTTTAATCACATACGCTCAACTCCTCACCTCTGATTTCTTCTTAACTGGGAATTTGGATTACAATGTTCTCTCAAGTAGATAAGAAAAAATATTATTCTTTTGTGTTATTAGTCCTGTTAAATCACACAGGATTGTGGGTGAAGCCTTGAAAGAAAACTAAGAAAAATACTTTTAAATTATACCTGAACTGAAATGTTTATTTATTTATTTTTTTTTTTTTATTTTTTTCTACATGATTTATAATGCAGTATGGCCCTGATGTGTAAAAATGGTCAGGTCAAATGTAACAGGAAGCTCACTCACTATCCTGAATATAGTCATTGGGAAGTTTACTTGAGTCAAACTCCCAGTGGGAACAGAAGTGTCCCTAAGAAATGAACACCAGCTTTCCATGAAGGAAATGATAAGGCACAATAAACCAGTTCAGTTTTGAACCACCCACTACACTGAGACTCAGCTCAACTGAAAATCCAATGTCTCATGCCATTTACCTCAAGGAGAGTGCCACCACGTGACATGAAGTGCCTTAAGAAAACACAAATCTTTTTCTGAGTACTTTCAAAGTGCCCTGGAAGTGATTTTGGGACTGAAGGTTCTAGGTCTTCCTATATCATTACCAATGGTGTGGGGAAAAGAGAATGGAGAGGAGTTTGTGAGGGTCTCCTTTCTCCTTGGGCAGACCAAGTCATGTTGAGACCTAAGCTCTCCATGAGAGTGCTACCACATGACATGAAGTGTCTTACACTTAATTTGTATAATCAATATTCACTATGTACCATTTTCATAGACTATTCCTTAAAGACATCTGTAAAAGCAGTGATATTTGAGAACTTTCAAGCTGTTTTATTTACTAAAGACTAGATCATGCATTTAGCCACCATCCTGAACAGCGTGCAAAGCAGATCACTGTATACATAGACATATGAGAAAAAGTTCCACATCAGAATTATAGATTAAAGACATCTAAAAATATCTTGAAAACAGATGTGATTTACTTACAGTTTTTGAGGACTCTGCTTTGTTTATTCTAGAAAGCATATGGAATATATCAGTCATGAAATTAGCTCCTAGTATTCAAGGAGTAGATGGTGTCTGAAGTTAAAATCTCCTGGTTTTTGCCAACTGTCTTCAGGTGAGCACAAACAGGATGCATTGATCACTGACATGGCACTTTTAAAGATTATGGTATCTAGACATAGTTGCAGTTTACTGATTGTGTTCCAGTGGCTCATACAGTGTGGTTTGGTTTTTTATGGGTAGGCATTGGCATATCTGAAAGAAAAAATTGTTCAGTTCTGAAAGATGCTAAAATTCCCTCCGATTTCTCTAATTTCAGTGAGGGTCATAAGGGGAGGGCAGTAACGGAGTGGGGATCTAGAACTGGTTTGTTACTAAGCATTTAAATCCTTGGAAGTGTTTAAGGCCAGGCTGGATGGGGCTTTGAGCAACCTGGTCTGGTGGGAGGTGTCCCTGCCCAGGGCAGGGGGTTAGAACTGGGTGATCTTTAAGGTCCCTTCTAACTCTAACCATTCTATGATTCCACAATTCTAAATAGCTGTCTTCTGCCATTTAATTTGTAAGAGTCATGGACTCCAATGTGAACTGAGGCCATTCAGCCCACTACCCATGTTCATGCTGATTTTTAACTTTAATTTTTGGCACCATTAAAAATAATCAGGAACTAATAATTGAAATAATGACAGTTGACAAGAACTCCTAATCCTTCAGAAGCCTGAAATTCGTCAAAATTGGTTTTAGCAGGAACAGCACAATATTTTTTGCATGAATAAATAAAATTTCTTGTAAAGACACAAGAGATTATTCTATTTTGCATGTTACAAGTGAAACTGTCCCTACAAAATTGTAATCTTACACAATTTATGGTAGTTTCCCATAAATTACACGAGTATATTGGAAGGTTGTTAATATTTAAAAGTCTTTTACTTTTTCAACTCTCAAATAAGTATTAGAGTAAATAATTTCCAGTCTTCATCTGACATGACATCTAACCAATACAGGCATCACAAAATAAATAATTTATGAAAAATATTTATTTAAAGAGCTGTAATTTACCTTGCATTTACCATATGCCATTCATCCAAGTATCAATATAAAATATTCATTAGAGAAACTCATTAAAACAAACTTCCATACAATGAGGTGACGGGCCAACAAAAAACATCAATCATCACAGGGGTTTAAGTTGTTATTAGTCCATATACATAAACTAATATTTTAAAGTAAAAAATTATGATTTTTTTTTATTTTCCCCAGAACCACCAGGGCTACATGTGAGCTTTTTCTTCACCTGTTTCATAGGGCCCGAGCGGTACATGACAGAACACAGAGATCTAATTTATTAATGATGAATAAATCTGATGTAATAATTAATGGGAAATCTATAGCTAATGTTAATGGAAGAATAGCTAGGTATGTAATGATGTTTAAGTCTGGCGTAAGAGATCTTTGCGCATGCATTGCAAGCAGGGCAATTACTTGTGAATGTACGCAATTTGTGAATAATGAGAGCATTAATAGTCCAAGACTACCCACGCTCAAAGACAAGGAATCTCTTATAATTCTGAGGACACTGTTTTTAAACTCTGCCTTAAGTTAGTGAGGTGATCTATCTGTGGGTAAATGTCAGGAAGAGTATATACTGTCAATATCCTCCAATCAAAAATAATTATCCGCTGTGAAAATTCTTTTAGGTAAGCAAAAAACGTGACTTCAGCCCCAAATTCAGAAAACGTAGCGTGCCACATCAGTACATATATGGGATTCACCTACACAAGTGTATACCTTGCTCCCATATAGAGATTCATCCAAATTAGGAAGTTCTGTTAAATATCTGCTTCACGTAGACTGCATTTCTATTGCGCTGTTGATCTGTGACTAAAAGTTCTAATAAAATTAACTGGCTTTGCTACAAACAGAACATCTGGAGCGATGTTTAATCTCGTGTCAAACATATACAGGAAACACCTGTCTAGGTGAAGTAATTTTCAAAAAAATGACATTAATCCATCTGTTGTGGAAATGCATGTCACAGTTGTCACATTAAAAAGCAATATCAACAAACACAGAAACCTTAAATTACTTTGGAAGGTAGGTCTTCTAAAATTAACAAAAAATTCATTAATCCAAATGTTACCATGTCAGTCTGATTTCATACTGAATAAGATCTCCCTTTTCTCCTCAGATCAAACATGTCTTTCAATTATTGCACGGTAAAACTTCCAGATGTGAAGTTAAGCTGCATAATTAGAAGATTAAAAGTATTGATGTGACTCTTCTGAGCACCTGTACAAAATAATGCCTCTTAAGAGAAATAAAATCCATTGTATATAGAAGGATAAACATAGAAATAAAGTTAAATATAGCTGCTATTTAGATTGGGACCCTCACAAGTTCATACAAGACACAGTGAGTAGGACAGTATGTTTGTCCAGAAGTGTAAAGAATTCTTATGATACGTGACAGAAGTGCTCATAATTTGTGGGACTTTTCCAGATTTTCTTTTCTCCAAGATATTAGTACAATGCATACTACATGTATTTAAATACCTATTTGGAAGACAAAACCAAAAGAAACAAAAAAGAAAGAATTACAATATCTAAGAAGGGCATGTGGTCTTTATGATAGAGTTCCTCTGCCTTACGCTCCTCTGTGATGTTACTAACTTTCAATTGACTTTCCACCTAAAAAAAGACTTTCAAGGCCACAAGCAAAGCTGCTTCTCCAGTTGAGGTAAAATTTATTAAAGGAATAAAAAGAAATAAAAAAAGTTGAGATTAAAAAAAAAAAAAGAGATTCTTCTTCAAGGAATATTATTATAGGGGCTATCAAGAAACTCCATAGAAGCAAATTTTATTAATTACATGTCATAGTGTCTTAAAACGTCCTCTGCCTCATCTGGTACCATCCACAGTTAGAAGGTGACCAGCTAAAACTTTATTTGGCATCTTTACCAATTTGCATGTTCTTCTGCTCCCATTTAATCTATTTTTGCTCACAGATATTTGGTGCCCTTTTGTTGAATCGGTCTATTGGATTTCAAACCAAAATATTTTGTATCTTCTTAAGTACGTTCTGAATTGCAGAGTCGTCTGATGGGATGGCACTTTGAGAAGAAAATTCATCAGGAATTGTACGAACAAAGCAGAAGTGGGGACTTTTTTTGAGTACCCTCAAAGTGCTTGGAAGTAGTTTGGGCACTGAAGTTTCTAGGTCTTCCTATATCATTACCAGGGGTGTGAGGACAAGAGAATGGGGAGGCATTTGTGAGGTGCTCCTTGGACAAAGTCACGTTGAGATCTACAAAGCCAGAAGTAGGGCTACAAAGAGAAGTAACCATAGTGATCTCCGCTTGCATGTCCAGGGGTCTCAGGAGAGACCATGGGGCTTAGGCCTGACATGCTCTTGTTTGCAGGAGGGTAAGAGAGCTCCTTGATCTTGCGAGGGACAAGCAGAAAATCATGCTGGAATCATCTGAGGAGTCAGTAGTACCATGTGTGCTGGACTTCCACGAGAGAGTAAGTGGGTTTATGGCCTCAGCGCACCATAATAACCTTGCTGAAACACAGCAAAAGCAGAAAATCTGGTATGATTGACAAGTTAAGGCTTAGACATATGAGGTGGGGCAATAGGTCATAGTTCTGATCCCAGCTTGGCAGGAAAACTGTAAACAGACTAGGAGGGACCATTTAACAGCATTAGACAGGTCAACAATATTATCTACATCATACAGCTTCCAGAGCGATAGTGGAATCACGGACTCAACAGTTCTAAGACCAGCAAGCTCTAGCAAGGACAGGAATTTCTTCACCACATGTGGTCACAGTGTGAAATGGAGGTAAAATTCGTAATGGATTTAGTAAAGGAAGCAAAAAAGTACTACAGCAGAGGGAATGATTTCCCTGCTTCAAGGGAGTTCAGAGGCCAGTGGTGCCAGGTTCTGTCGTTGACGTTCTCCAGACAAGTCAGGGCAGAGCTCAGCAGCAAAGCCTTGGGTGAGGCTTGACTCTTCAGAGGTACAATTACAAAGGTGTGACGGCCATATGAAAGGGAAGCACCATGTAGCTATGTCTTATGGGCTGGACCTAGCATCTTAACTGTTTTTACTTCTCATAGGTGTTTTGTGGTGGAGCTATTTATATTTCCCTAGATATTTTCAGTCTTCTTTGTGGCACTATCAAAACCAAATATACATAGTTAAGACTAACATTCCCAGCACATCAGAACCATAAATTATACTTGTCTAGTGATTTTTTTACACTCTTAATGCCCTACCTAGGACCTAACACCTTCCTGGAAGTCAGGTGGTTTAGTCAACCTGCAGCTACCACAAATCAGAAATGACAGTGTCAACTCAGTTGGAATCAGGAGAGATGGAAATAAGAAAAAATTGGGGATCACACTCTTTAAGTGGTAAAAGTAAACAACTCAGAGATAGAGAAGAAATTTACCTCTGAAGCCAATGTGATGGCATTGTCTGGTACTGATGGGGAAATAAATAAAATGTGCCCATTGCTTGTGCCACAGCTGGTGACCACATACCTCTGGAAGTTCCATGCCCCTCCTCAGAAGAGAGTGCACAGCCATCAGGGGTAATCTGACCACATGTCTGCTCAGAGGAGACATCCTCAGTCAGGCAACAAGGCTTGCAGCGTAGGACACAAGTCCCTGCTGTCTCTCAGGTTGGCCAAAGCTCATGCTCGAGTGTAACATACCATGCCCAATGAATTTTGATGCCAGGTTAATTTGGACTCAAGAGCAAGTTTGAACTCCTGTATGTATATCTATGTATACATGCCCACGCAGGGTGTATTACATATATCTGTATTATTACATACTCATACATATAATATACCTTAAGAAGCATTGGCTCAACAAAATTAAACTTCTGTTGTTGGAAACAGGACCTTGAAACAGGACCTGAACACTGGAAAGAGAAACACCAGCTACTGCAAAGATCTTTTCAGTCTCATATTCTTAATAAGCTGATGAAGAACAGTCATTGGGAATTTTTTGGGGGGTCCCTGTCAGACCAAGATCCCACAGTTTAATTTAGTGTAGATAAAGGCACAGAGCAGTGCAACTAGCAGAACTTCTGAGCAGAAATATGTTGCTTATTGAATGTCAAAGTGGAAAAAAGGATTTATATCACTTTATATATATGTGTGTGTGTATGTATATATATGTATAAAACATATATATGAATCGTTGAGAAATTCAATCTTTTGCCTGTGTCTGTTCCCAAGACTGAAGTGCTGATATCAACATTCCTTTTCTGAATTTTAGCAGTTTTGCCTTTATCCCCACAAGCTCTGTGCTGAGAATTAGAGTTTAACATCATTAATGGATTATGAAATAAGAAATAATTGTTAAAAAAAAAGGAAGAAATTATTTAAATTCCTTAACTGATAAAAAATGACACCACAAGTGGTGTCACGGCATTACCTTCAGAAGCAAAGGAGGAGAGAGACGGTTTCTGATAACTGACCTTTTTCAGATGTGCACAGTAAGCTCTGTATTTGTGATGTCTCCAGCTATTTCACCACTATACTCCAAAGATCAAGCCTCAACTCATGAAAGCAGTTCAGCATATTGTCCACGACTGAAATGGACTGCAACAAGACTGAAAATTATGAATATTTACATGAAAAAAAAAAAATAATCCTTGTTTCATTAACTACACACACATTTCTATGTTTTTCTTGACTAAGAGTGTTGTATGAGGATAAAGTTACAGTCTTTGGCCTACATCATGTTCCAAAGAGTTTACTGCAATTATATAGACCTTTCATTCTCTCCTGGACTTCTTTATTTGCAGAATCTGTAACTTCTTGCATAAGACTCTGGTTTCAATCAGTTCTCTCTGTCTGCCTCCTTCAAATACAATGTTACAAAAGGCATAATGCTTTTATTAAATGTGCATTCAAATCCCTTCTAACAGTTTAGATCTCTTCACAAAAGATTAATATATGAGAACAATTTTTAGCCATTCCTTAATTCTATAAGGAATCTGTAACAAATGTTCTTTCAAGAGATGATGTCTGCTGTCATTCTACTGTCATGAATAAATTAAATAAAGCCTCATTTATCTAGTAGTTTTAGTCCCTTCTTTTCTAACAGCCATTAATAATGTTGGGAAGGATTCACGAGATGCAAAAATAATTTTAAACTGATGGAAACATTTTTTTAAACTGTAAGAAGCACCTTCACATATGAAGATGGAGTTGAATATTTTCACAGGTCTTTCAGATTCTACCATGGCAGCAGTACAGACAATCACTGTGCTGACAGCGATGGCTTTGATGACCCTGTTTTCTTCTTCCTACAAGTGAATCCTTAAAGTGCTGCTTTTTTGACACAACTGAGCTATAGATCATCAGTCCTCAATAGCAGATAAAGCTGAAAGAGATGAGGGAAGGTTACAACATGGCCCAAGAATATATCCTGGGAAGACAGGACTTAACACTCTGCAGCTATGAACTGGTTTTCTTTTTTGCAAGACCATGGTCCAGCTGAGACAGCCTCTGATCAGGTCAATATGACAGTAAACCCTCAGCTGCAGACTACCTCTCCCTAGAATAATATGCAGCTATCATTGCTTGACAGGAACGTGTTGCCACTTGACTGTGGCCCAGTCCTGTTTTCTTGGTTGGGTACCCCCGTTACCTGAGCTAACATGGAGGATAGTGTGGCCTTCCTTGGGACCTGATCTGAGCTGAGTTGGGTCTCTTTGGACATCCAGTGCCAAAATTTCAGAGAATCTGTTTGTAGTGCTTAGTGTGGCAGAGGAGCATCAAGAGGATTAAGGAGAAGAGCACTGAAATTCTAATGAAGGAGGAGAAGTCAAGGGCATAGGCAGGAAACATTCCTCAAGTTGGATTTGCACAGGAGCACAGAAAGGACATGGACTTGTTGGAGCAGGTCCAGAGGAGACCACAATGGCTGAAGGCACCGCTGCCATGAAGACAGGCTGAGAGAGTTAGGGTTGTTCAGCCTGGAGAAGAGAAGGCTCCCCCAGGAGACCTTAGAGCCCCTTACAGTGCCTAAAGGGGGCTCCAGGAGAGATGGGAAGGGAGTCTTCATCAGGGAGTGGAGCAATAGAACAAGGAATAATGATTTTAAACTGGAAGAAGGGAGATTTAGGTTAGATACTAGAAAGAAATTATTTAGTATGAGGGTGGTGAGGCACTGGAACAGGTTTCCCAGAGAAGTGGTGGCTGCCCCAACCTTGGAGGTGTTCAAGGCTAGGTTGGTCGGGACTTTGAGCAATCTGGACTAGTGGGAGGTGTCCCTGGCCAGAGCAGGGGGTTGGAACTTGATGATCTTTAAGTTCCTTTCCAACCCTAATCTCTTCTATGGTTTACTCACTGTCTCACATTAGCATTCTCGTTCCTCACAGACTCAGAGTAGTGACGTGCCTGCTGGCTTCCCATACCATGCTTGCAATCTGTGCAAGCGATTCCAGTCCCACAGGCAAAACACATCTGCCCAGTGACTCATTTTGATTTTCTGTTCTATCAGCGGCCATGGACTAGGAATACTCATTTAATCCCAGATGTTCTTCACAGACAGTGCACACACCAACAACCCAGAGTGGTATAGGCTGTGCTCTGTCTTCCTTCAACGGTTTGATTTCTGCTAGGCTAAGGAAGAGCTCACCTGGAACTCCAACAATTGGGTGGAACATTAGAAGCTGTGGGTGATGACACGAGGAAAGTGAGAATGGCCCCACAGGGATGTTGCAAGGAACCCAAGCTGTCAGCCTGAGAGAGATCATGTGCTTTTGCCGAAGACTGGGATCTTGAATTCCACTAGCAAAGAGATTTTCAGGTGTGTGCTAGACTCTTTTCATTACAGTCATCTTTTTCCAGGCAGATAGGGACCCAAACCCCTCCAGACCCCTGGGAAACTGGACAAGCTCTCTCTTTGCCCAGTCTGGAGAGTAAATGGGCTGATGGGCCAAAGGCAGCCGTTGCATCATCCGCAGGGGGGACTGCCCTGAATTGCCTGAGAATCGCCTCAGCAGTAGCAGACTGGGAAGAGAGAAATTTAAAGAGCAACCAAGTGCAAGGAAATGGACAAGGTGTCAAGAGGACTCCAGGACTTTTCCTTGGTNTTTTCCTTGGGGGTTTTTTTTTTTTTTTTTCTGGTGGTAGTAAGGCAGAATAATGTAATATATTTTATTATATATTTTTTCACATCTTCTTCTAAGCACTAGACAAGTACTTTTTTTTTTAATTTTATTTTTTTCTCTGTAGCTTTCTCCAGAGTGTATCTTGAAGAAGACATCACATGCACTTGATTAGAGTACATTTTGAGGCACTCCAAGGCTGGTCCTCTGCAGCTTTGGCTTCAACATACTGTGTGCTGGACTATCCTTTCCCAGGTTTTCTGACTCTGCTTTTCCAGACGTGCTTTGGCCTCAGAGAAAGTAAAGGGATTTAGATAAGTACTGCCTCTGGTTTTTCAGTTTTCCAGGGGGACAGAGAGCCTTGTGGTGTCATTTGCCCATGCATCACTACAGGCTTGGGGAATTGTGGCTGGGGCTGCCTGGCAGAAAAGGACCTGGGGGTTCTAGTTGACAAGCGGCTGAACCTGAGTCAGCAGTGTGCCCAGGTGGCCAAGAAAGCCAACAGCATCCTGGCTTGTATTAGACATAATGTGATGAGCATAAGTAGGGAGGTGATTGTCCCCCTGTCCTCAGCTCTGGTGAGGCCACACCTTGAGTCTTGTGTCCAGTTCTGGAGGGGCTGGAGCAAGTGTAAAGGAGAGCAACAGAGCTAGGGAAGGGCCTGGAGAATAAGTCTTCTGAGGAGTGATGGAAGGAGCTGGGAGTGTTTAGTTGGAGGAAGAGGAGGCTGAGGGGAGACCTCATCCCTCTCTACAACTGATAGAAAGGACATTGTAGAGAGGTTGGTGCTGGTCTCTTCTCACAGGGAATTAGTGATAGAAGGAGAGGGAATGGCTTCAAGCTGCAACAAGGTAGGTTTAGGCTGGACATTAGGACAAAATTTTTCCCAGAAAGAGTGGTCAAACCCTGGAATAGGCTCCCAGGGAAGTGGTTGAGTCTCCATGTGTTTAAGAGTTGTTTAGATGTCTGGTGTAGGGGAGAAGCTAGTAGTTTGTAGAGTGGGGCTGATGGTTGGACTCAATGATCCCAAGGGTCTTCTCCAACACTAATGAGTGTATGATTTCATTTTCTAACTCATCTCTTGGCCCTATGAGAGATCTTTGTTTACGTTTCACACTAGCATTTTTACGCAGTGAAGGATGCCTTTCTTTGGGAAGGCTTTGTGTTCTTCAATCAACTAGAAAGAAGGTATGGAAATTTGGTACTCAAAAAAAATCTTTCAAACAAAAATCTGTTTCTATAGTCTCGTCTTGGAAATAGCTTAATAGCAGTCATACAGGACTAAGAGGACCTTAGGCCAAAACAAATGAGAGAGGAACTGTTTGCAATGCGTTGGTAATGTGAATTACTGTACAAGATTCTTCTGTAGAATCTGTCAGCTTGCAATTTTGTGACAGACCGCAGAATCATTTTGGTTCAGGAACCCACGTTATGATACAGAAACTGCTTTCCAGCCTAAAAATAATATATTTTCACCTAGGAATTAGCATTTCATATTTCGGCATAATATACTGTCACACTGTGTGATGTTGCTAATGATGTGCTATGCAAAACTGATGAGATACTGGCTACTTGCAAAAAATGTAAAGTGACATTCTGTGCACCCACCTTCATCAGGAACAGCCCTTGTAACATATGTCATGTAGTAACAATGATACAGCCAACTGACACCAATTAAAAAGTCACAAATGGTTGCTTTTCTCTAATGTTCAGAGAGCTCAAAGAATTTAGATGTGTACATTAAGGATCAGATGCTGGGTTGCATATTCTACAAACTATTTTTTTTAAACAAATCAGCATACAGATGGCTGTGACAATAACTACCAGGGAAAAAGTGAAGGGAGAACTGTCATAAAGTTTGACAGGCCATTGCATATTGAGGGTCTTCTTCTCCTATTGCCTTTTGAGCAGCCCCAGAGTACTTCGACACTCTGTTTTGCTGGCAGATGGAAGGCAGGTAGGGATTCTGATGAAGACATGGGACTGGAGATAGAAGAAAATGGCAGTAAATAGTTGATTCCTTTTGTAAGAACTTCCAGTTCATACAGATAAATGTCTAATCAATCTGTCTTGCTTTTCCATATGTGAAAATTTTGGATGGAGTGACAGAATCATTCAGGTTGGAAAAGACCCCTGGGATCATGGAGTCCAACCATCAGAACTACTTTATGAAGTTCTCCCCTACACCAGATCCCCCAACACCACACCTAAACGACTCTTAAACACATTCAGGTTCCTATATCAATTTTTTTGCATGTTAGTGAGACACCAAGATACCACAGCAGTTGAATTACCACCATAGGTCCTTTTATATTTTTCTTTGCTCATTTTACAGAATTATTTTTTAATGGTTTTTGAAGTCATCTTAAATGCCAGGAACCTGTACAGCAAAGTAGACAATCTTGAACCAATGACAGAGAAGAGGAAACAGACATTTGGAGACAAAAGGAACTTGATCAATAGGTTCTCTAGAGAAGAAAACAGGTACAAAATACAGGTCTGGGCTTATCCAGAAATGCAGACAAAGAAGGAGAAAAATGACAGAAAATCACTGCATAAAATAAAACACAATGGAAAAAAAAAATAAGAGAAGAAATAGGCTTGCATTAAAAAAGGATCTTCCAGGACCAAAGTAACTTTTTAGAAGTCTGTTGAAATTCCATTGGAGTAATTAATGACAAAAGTCTCCTTTGCACCCAGGGAATCAGATATAGATGTGTCTATGGATAGAGTTGCCTGTAAAATTAATGGACAGAAAAGCTATTCTCAACAGTCATGACACTGAGAAATTTTAATTCTCAGGGTATACATTGGAGAACAAGTGCAACTAATAGCCAAAGGAGCTCTGTATTCCTAGATGTGTTTAGCTGACGTGTTTCTTAATCAAGTATCCCCCAGAAGTACTTTTGAAGAAAATAACTTTAAGTAATTAATTAACATGGAGTTAATTAAAAAGTTGATTCAATTTAAATTAAAGGGAAAATATACAAAAGTGGGTCAGTAAGTAAGGTTTGGGATTTCAGAAGGATCTAGTTTGATATGGGAATTGAGTAGTGAAGTCATTTGGGTTGGAAACATTGAATTGGGTTAACTTGAGCTGAAGAACTTGAGGTGGGAAGCTTTTCCAAGGCAGAAGTGTTACATATCGTAGTAAGCTGTGTCACAGGCAAAAAGAGAACTTCCAAAATGGGATTAATACACCTCAATCCAATAGGCATACAAATAAAGGGAAAAAATATCATAACAAAGAAGACAACATTTTAAAGTCAGGCTGGGATGTAGTTTGCCAGGAGATGTAAAGTGGCTGAAGTGTCTTAAAAGCAGGTTGGTTTTCACCCCACTGCCCCAATTAGAAGAATGATCGGAGTTTTCTGTGACCAACCAATTCATAACTTCCTTTTGTTTTTGTTTTTCTCAACTTGATGAAAACACTCAGGACCAATTTCACACTGCTATTACTTGGGCCAATACTGTCTTTTAGTTTAACTCTCTCTTCTCCCTTTCTGATGTTCTTAAGGAAAAACAAATCATCCCTGCTGGTGTTCCTCTGCTTTTGCTTCCTTTAGTATACTTCTTTTAGTTTTATTTAATCCTTGAATGATGGCAGCAGGAACTGCACCCATAACCATACTGAATAGTTCCCTGGCTCTGATCCCCCACTTTGTAAGTTTGCCTTTTCAGGGCCCCAAAGCAGTGGTGATCCCATGATTGCCAACTAATGCTCCTCCTACCAACCCATCTTCAGTTGCTTTCCCTGGATGATTTCCCAAAATAGATATGTCCATCAATAAACCATTAGTAACACTAGGGTGAAAGAAGAGCTGCTTTGGATCAAATGTTATACTGATTATTCCCAGCTGAGGAACTGGAAATAGGTTGTCAGTTACTACATTTTTCTGGAACCTGGAAGGCCATTCCCTAACTCCCTGCTTTCCCAAGCAGTGAGACTCAGACAGCCTCCTAAACAGACTGGCTGTAAAAATTACCCTACATGGTTTACAGATAGAGCTCAATAACTCTATAAAAAGGATTATATGATGTCCTGTGAGTTTGAAAAGAAGATCCAACGTGTCTTCTCCAGTTCTATCTTTCTGGCTGATCCTTACTTTCTTTCTATAACTAGATCTTCCTCCATATTCATTAAATTAAAGCAGTTTTCCTCTTGCAGTTTCTTCTCCTTAGTCTTTGGTTTACTTTGTCAAATAGAGGAAAGCTGTCTTTTGACATTTCTTCTGGTTTTTTGTTTGTTTGTCTGTTTGTTTTTGTTTAGTCTGAGTTGGTTTATTTTTCTAACAGAGAGAGGCCAATCCTACTGTTGATGCATTTTCTCTATTCATCTTCTTGAATACGTGGCTCAGTTTTAAGCTGCAGTTTGGAAAAGACAATGGCATTTCCAGATTTGAACCTAGATAAGCATGACACAGAGGGAGAAAGGATTAAAATGCCTGGAAAATTAAGACTTATGGCAATGTAATGACCCAAGAAGAAAGCACTTCCACTGTAGAGAATTCCCTACAGTAATTTTGGAAATCTCATTACAGATAGATCTTCTGTTACTTCAAGGAGAGTCTCAAATACAATTCTCCTGCATTTCTGTGCAATAATAAGAAGCTCTATCTGCCAACTAAGCTCCAGCTCTTGACCATGTGTAATTCAGGACATTTGTAGGAAAAAAATAAAGAGTGTAGTATGCCAATTAAATCTCCCAGAAGACTGGATTACCACAGTTTTGTTTGATCATGGCCTTGTTTAGTGTTTTCCAGGGTAATAAATAGCAGAGAGATATGTAATATTCCTGTTTCTTCAAGTTCAAGTGTTGCAGTTTCACTTGGAAAGCCAATATCAGCTGTTTCATGTACTGAGGGAGGAAGAAAAAGTGCAAGAAAGACCCTTGTTCAGAATGGCTCAACAGCTGGCCTTTCCTTTCGAATGAAAACAGGGGGGGAAAAAAGGAATCAAAATAAGACATTATAATCATACTCCCAGTGATATGGTCCTTCTCTCAAATCTTGCCTCCTTTAGTGACTGAAACTGGATGCCGTGCCTCATTTTTATCTGTCTAGACATGGCTGGTTCCACTACTTTTATGACATAAGAGCAGGAGGCAAGCATTCTGCTGGATGCAAAATATTTAAGGGAAAAAAAGGCTGGTGATAGAATGGTTTAAGCAGCGCAAAATTGTCCTTATACGTTATTAAAAAAAAGTATTAGAGAGTAATTTTGCTGAAGATGTTGCTGTAAACACACTGCATCAGTAATTAAAATAAACCCCAAACCCTATATAACTGTTACCACTATGTATTTAATAACATCTTTATTATTTTCTCAGTCATCTTTTTTTTTTTTCCCCTCCTTAAGTATATATTAATGCATCTATAAAAATGTTATTGCTCTTTCTAAAATATTTCTGCTGACCAGTCTGTTATTTCACAGGATTAATTCTGGAAAAAGAAAAAGCTACCACTCTCTGATTGTTTCTCTTGAGTGCAGATGTCACCCTTCCTTTAAGTTAATAATTTCATAACCGGTGATATGGCTGATTTGGTCATAAAAATAAAGACACACTGGTCCTATATGTTATTTATCATTTGGTTTCACAAAGAGAACACATTTTGATGTACAAATCCATTCTCAAACAAATCTGATTCCTTGCTAATCCATAGCATATTTTGGTCTTTACTGGGTAATGAAGTCTTCATTTTTATGTGTAAAAAATTCTCATGTATAATACAAACAACATTATCTCTAAAACTGTGATACATCATCATACATGCAAAACCAAAGCCTTGGGTAAGACAGCCTGGCAAGTTAGATGAACCACTTCAATTTTCCATCAATCAAATTATAGTTTATTGTTCAGCTGAACTACCTCAGGCAACACAAATCTAAAAACTGTCATTTTGGAAACATTACATTTTTTTTCTGTCACATTATAACCCAAGCCATGGCCATAAAAAAGAATGTCATACCATTACTGACTGTAATATTCCTTAATTTAAGAACAGCTAATTCATCTGCAGCTTATGCAGCGTTCCCAGTATTTGGAGCTTACAGCAGTGTTCAGTTACAGTAATCTTATCAAACTCCATTAGTACATTTATTATTTTTTAAATAATGGAGATTTTTGAAAATTCAGTTAAGAGTAGAATGGTTGTTTATAACAGCATTTTAATGCCTACATTAGAAACCAGGTTTACATTTCAGATTCATCTAATATTTCAATTCTTTGGTTTCTATGAACACTAAATTGTAGGGAATTTAATTAAAAATTAGGCTTCTATGGCATACACTTGATGAAAGAATCTGCAGTCCTTTTTCTGTTTCTTTACAGCGATGAGTGTCAGCTCTGTAAGGCTCAGAAGTTAAAAATTAATCTGGTAAATATTACAGGTCTGTTTGTGTTCTGTCACCCCAGATGCACATCTGTCCTTTTTGACATTTAAGGTATGAAATACCTCTAACATGGAAGGCCAGCAATGTAATGCCTGTACATTTTAAATGTTCTATTTACCACTTCTCTTAGATCTCTAAATGATAACTTTATGGTGTTCCTTTATTTATCTACATTAAGTTGAAGTGCATATGCCAGTTATTGGGAGAGTAGGGGGTGAGAACTACAAACAGAAGAAGGTATGTTTCTTCCCTGGTTAAAATATATAGAATTAAGAGTATGAAGAGAGAGAGACTTGCAGGTACGCTCCCCTCACCAGCTATATGCTTAAAAACATAATCACGTTACCCCAAGAAAGCATAAACTTAGTTAAGATACAACTGTTTAAATAAGATACGGTGAAATTTAGAGATAACCGAAATGTTGAGAGAACATACACTTCACTGCCAAGACATATATCATAAAGACACCTGTCCCGCCTTAATTGACTACCTGCTAAAAGAAAATCCTGCTAAAAGAGCAGATTTACTGTGCAGTGAGGCAATGAATTTAAGAGGTCTCTGCTGAATAAAAAACTAGTTCCATTGGTTGAGCCGGGCCATGTTCTTGAACAAGTTCAGACATCTTAACTCAGCTTTTATGTGCTTTCATGCACCATTTATTTTTGAAAAATCAGGAATTTTCACTGCAACAATTACTTATGCACCATAGTCATAAAATTCCTGTTGTTGGTATTCACCAAATCTAAGCCAAGCAAATTCCAGCAGGGATTATTGTACACACTTTGTATGCACACACAGAAAGGTGAGGGAAGTCAGCCCAAGACTAGTAAGAGTAAATAATTTAATTGTGGTGTTTGTGTTGGGGTTTGGGTGTGGTTGGTTTGTTTGTTTGGTTTTTGTTTGTTTTCTTTTTATTTTTAAATTTGTATCAAGTTATTGTATACTAGGTACAAATTTGTATCTTTCTGCTTTCCTGATACACTGAAAAACATAAGAGTGAGAGCACAAAAGGTAAGAAAAAAAATCATATTCTTACAGTGCCTTTTTTTTAGAGGGTCACATTGAGGCTCAGGAGCGCACCAGAGGTTTTGGGGAACCAGAAATACCTAAATTTTTGGAGAACATTAGGATTTTAGCCACTTCTTTCCCGATTCCACTGAAAAGTGTCATCCCGGCGAGTGTCTTAAGCAGCAATTGGAAAAGGTGAGCGTCAGAAGTCGTTTTCTGGTTAACAAATATATCTTCTAGTGTTCTGCTTGTTCTGTAATGGCTGTTTTTCTGTTTTATACTATTTTTGTTTCTCCTCCTGAAGGAAATTATTTTTTCCTTTGAGCTGAAAGTGGTCCCCTAAGCACTTTCGCGTCTCAGATGTGAGTTTTCCAGATCAAAAGGAACCCTGAGAATGCTGTGATCTTCATTCTAGGGGAGTAGGAAGAGGGTGTCATAAAACTACCTAACAATAAAAAAATATGACTGACCCATCGAAGGCTCAGTAAGATAGGTTAAAGTTGCTTCCTCTCAAGTGAAAACACGGTTTTTGTGACTCATTCCACTGACTCACGAATACGTGTATATTTTCACTATGTCTATAAAATTTCTTGTTTTATCCTGTTTTGACAGAAGCTGGACTTTCCTACTGTGATACTAGCTGCTGGCAGTGGAAGCACCCAAATCTTTGGCATATTCAGGCTGGCAATAAAAACTGGGGTGTTTCCTAGATGCAGTATAATTAACTTAAAATGCTATGTTACAATTATGCTCAGGGTGTGACTTAGACAAAATAAAGTACTTCTGAGTGAAGACTCATGTGCAATTCTAAATGCACCCTGTTTTGTGTCTAGGCACTGTGAATATTTTAGAATACTATAGATTGCACCAAACCCGAACATTTCATGTCCCTTAAATTCTGTATCGTAGCTTTCCATTTTTCTTTAGGAAGCATATCCAGTCAACCTAATTTTTTTTCTCTTCCAACTACTGGAGAAGAGAGGACTGAGGGGGGATCTCATCAAGGCTCATAAATACTTAAAAGGTGGGTGTCAGAAGGATGGGGACAGGCTTTTTCAGTCATGCCCAGGGACAGAACAAGAGAGAAAAGGCACAAACATGAGGAGGAACTTCTTTCAAACACAGGCCTGGTCTATATGGCTTAAAAACTCCAGGATACTTCATAGAATCATAGAATCATGCAGGCTGGAAGAGATCCTTGGGAACATCGAGTCCAACCATCAGCCCTACTCTACAAATATCTCCCCTACACCATATCTTGCAACACCACATCTAAACAACACTTGTCATACTTCCTCACACTTAAATTTTCAGTAACTTTGCAAAGCTATAAATAGCAGTAAATTGAGCTTAAATGCTGTAAAAAAAATCATGTTATTATCAACAGGTCCTTACACTGATTTTTATGAAATTCAAAAGTTTCAAGAACTGACACCTTTCCTCATACTTTCTGCTGCTGACTAAGCAAATGAGGATCTGGGTTTTTAATCAGAATGCCAATGAGTAGGACTGAATATGGCCTACAGAGACCAGCTTTAACCTACCCAAAAATACCTTTTTCAATGTGAATTGTGTGCCCATCCATTGCTAGCTGGAGCTAATACATTATAACTTAAATTTTCTGTTGCAGGATCCAAATATTTCTGCCTCTCCTTTACAAGCTGAAATAAAATGGGCTCTGTGCTGGAGACACTTTTGTGTCAGCGAGTGTTGGTGGAGCAGGGCTACAGATTCTCATCTAAACCTGAGAAGGAACTTCTTTCTGTGCGGGTGTCAGAGCCCTGGCAGAGGCTGCCCAGAGAGGTGGTGGTGGAGTCTCCATCTCTGGAGACATTCAAACCCACCTGGACACGTTCCTGTGGGACCTGCTGTGGGTGACCCTGCTCTGGCAGGGGGTTGGACTGGATGATCTCCAGAGGTCCCTTCCAACCCCAGAGCATTCTGTGATTCTGTGAATGGGCAGCACCGGGGATCAGGCATGGACTGCGATTCAATCCCAAACCATAATATACTCAAGGCAGAGCTCCATCCAGGGTGAAGTGCTTTCTTTTAAAACCACTTGTTTAAAGAAGGATGTTTTAATATTATCCTTTGTCATTACCAGTTGACACACCACATCTCAGTTATGGTCCTTTGGAATCTGCCTTCTGCAACACAGAGAATTTCTACTTTTCTGTTACTCCTTCATTAACCACCTCACATCAAGGGAAGAACAAGCAGTAGGAAACGTGGATGTACTTACTGAAATGGGAAGCTCAGGAATTTTCACAGTAAAGACATTTTTAGTAGTTACAGTCTAGACAAAAAAGTGAACTGAAATGAAAATATGGACGCATCCTTAGTAACAACTTATGGATGGGTCTCATTTATGATTCTATTAAAATGGCATGATCTCATTACAGACTCTCACATCAATTTATAAATAACGAAAAAAAATCAGTAAATAGTAATTTATTCAAATTTTTATTAAGCCAATGTGTTGGTATAGAATATGGCAGATCCTCAGGGATTCAAATGCTGACTATGGCATGCCCTTCTCCGAGATCCTTTTTCATCTTTGTCAGAATTTTTAAATGGTTTCAAAGGAGAAGATGAATTGAGGAGAGAAGTTTTTAACAAGGCAGTTGATTTAAGTATCAGAATTCTTTTCGCTCTCTACAGATAGGTATCAAGTAGAACTGCATTTGTACATTCAGGACAAAGCATTATACACAAAAGAGAAAAATAAAGAATGGCCTGTGACAATGTTATTGTATTGCACTGATTGGGTCGTAGGGCAGTGTTCTACAAAAATTTTATAAATTTGAGTCCAAACATGTCTTTTAGAGGGTAAATCAGAGCCATATTTTCTCTTGGGTTGGTGAGCAAAGGAGGCATATAGGAAAAGGGAGAGAAAAAGTTTCTTTAAACAAGTGCATGCAAAGATCTAGAAAGTGCTTTGATACCACTTATTTCTTGAATAAAAATGTGCTCTGTTTTACGGGGGCTGAAGATGTAACTCAGTATCTCTGTGCTTCTGAGTGTGTTAATCCTACACAAACGGTGAGTATGGAGTAGCACCAATGATAAAATCTCACAACTTTTGCATTTGTTAAGACATGGAATCCTATTTTTAACATGGGGCATGAAAGATAAATTGCTATGAAATACCAAAGAAAGTAAAAACTAGAAGCCAGAAAATGAGTAGTACACTTTGAAAATATATTGTGTTGTGGGAAATTGACCCAAGTGTTCCAGTTTTTGTGAGGATGCTTGTTGTCCTTCTGACCTCTTTTCCAGATGTGTATTTGGAACTAGAAGGATATATTTCTCCTTTTGGAAATCTCTTTAAGAAGGCCTGTGGACAACATGTGTTGGATTAAAAGTTTCAGAACTTTAAGGTCTTTCAAAGCTTTTTTATTTTTATTTTTATTTGATAATGTAGTTTTTTTCATTACAACTCATTTTGATGATGGGTGGGTGAACTGTTCAGGAAAAAAAAAAAAAAGTGAACCTGCCTAATGTTCATTGGTTAAAAAATCTGAACTAAATGGAAGCACATGATTTTTTAATGGTATTTCTCTGTTTTTGTTTTAGAAGCTCAGAACCTTGAGTGGTTTGTGATTTTTTTTTTGTGTATGATCTATGCTTTGTAATTTCTGAAACCGCAATATTTAACCTGAGTATTTACTCCCGTTACAGATTGCTCACTTAGAAGCTTTGGTCTCTCTCTCAATAGATTTTTATATACATGCATATAATATGATATCAGATTCACTGGTAAAGATCCAGATTTATTAAAGATGATAGGGTCAAACTCTATACCAGTGAGATCAACATTATTCATACATATATATAAATATAAATTTAAATATATATATATATATCCACTGAGGCAATCAACAGAATCAAACAACAAAGAAAACAGTAAAGACAAAAGAACTCAAATACATAAGTTATTCTTATAGGAGTGGCCAGCTCTTCTTTGTATTCCCTGGGGGTAAGGAAAGAAGTAATCAGTGCATTTGCATCAGAAAAGTATTTAATTTNTTCTTTAAACAAGTGCATGCAAAGATCTAGAAAGTGCTTTGATACCACTTATTTCTTGAATAAAAATGTGCTCTGTTTTACGGGGGCTGAAGATGTAACTCAGTATCTCTGTGCTTCTGAGTGTGTTAATCCTACACAAACGGTGAGTATGGAGTAGCACCAATGATAAAATCTCACAACTTTTGCATTTGTTAAGACATGGAATCCTATTTTTAACATGGGGCATGAAAGATAAATTGCTATGAAATACCAAAGAAAGTAAAAACTAGAAGCCAGAAAATGAGTAGTACACTTTGAAAATATATTGTGTTGTGGGAAATTGACCCAAGTGTTCCAGTTTTTGTGAGGATGCTTGTTGTCCTTCTGACCTCTTTTCCAGATGTGTATTTGGAACTAGAAGGATATATTTCTCCTTTTGGAAATCTCTTTAAGAAGGCCTGTGGACAACATGTGTTGGATTAAAAGTTTCAGAACTTTAAGGTCTTTCAAAGCTTTTTTATTTTTATTTTTATTTGATAATGTAGTTTTTTTCATTACAACTCATTTTGATGATGGGTGGGTGAACTGTTCAGGAAAAAAAAAAAAAAGTGAACCTGCCTAATGTTCATTGGTTAAAAAATCTGAACTAAATGGAAGCACATGATTTTTTAATGGTATTTCTCTGTTTTTGTTTTAGAAGCTCAGAACCTTTAGTGGTTTGTGATTTTTTTTTTGTGTATGATCTATGCTTTGTAATTTCTGAAACCGCAATATTTAACCTGAGTATTTACTCCCGTTACAGATTGCTCACTTAGAAGCTTTGGTCTCTCTCTCAATAGATTTTTATATACATGCATATAATATGATATCAGATTCACTGGTAAAGATCCAGATTTATTAAAGATGATAGGGTCAAACTCTATACCAGNTTCTTATTAAAAGAGTAATATTGACACAGGTTTCTAAGTGAGGGTGAAGAAGCCCCTGCAACAGCTGTTTTTATAAAATATTATACAAATGTCTATCAGTAACACTTTGTGTATAACTGATCCCTCTCAGAACAGGGAGTAGATTAGATGACCTCTCAAGGTCCCTTCCAACACAACATCTCTATGAAATTCTGATTGGAAACAGCCCAGTACAAATATTTATCATACTTCTTTTTTCTTGTTCACAGAGTTGGTTACTTTATGATTCTCTGAAAGAGCAGTGAACTGGAAGGAACTGACAGCAAATGTTTTAATTTGGCAGTTTAAGAGGGGGGGTGGGGGGGGGAGGGAAATCTTTGCTTTTGTTTCAATATCTGTTACTGGCAGAAAATACAAATGAAAAGCTGCCAAAATCTCTTTGAGACAAATTTAGCCAAATAATTCTCTTTCAGTAGGAGGCATATGATTGGGTCTACAGCCAATCTCTGAACTCTTCTTAGATATATCACATGTATGTATATATATGTATAGGCAGAGACCGACAGGCAGATGCAACACAGTTTGTGTGAACAGCCAAACTGAAGCAAAAGTGCTTGGAGATACGGTTTGGTGATGGGATTTGTCAGTTTTGGGTTGATGGTTGGACTCCATAATCTGAAAGGTCCCTTCCAACCCAGGCAATTCTATGGTTCTATGATTCTAAAATTTGACTAATATTTCATTAAGCTGGTGCATAAAAATGCACAGATTTACAGACAGTATCAGTTACGGAAAGCCAGAATAAGGATAACAGTCTTATCGATTGTCAGGTGCATTTAACTACTTCCAGGATATTGTCAAACCTGTAATCATGCAGAATTATCTGACAGCCCTTACCCGACGATGGCATGGCACTGACCTCTGAAGTCAGGAACTGCACTTCAAGTGACTACAAAAAAGCTGAAAAATACCAGCCCCTCTCTTGGCTTTTTGGCACAAAGAGTCAGCAGACGAAGGCTTGGCAGCCTCAGGCACGGGGTGATTTCAGCCACCTTATTTCCAGCTTTTCTGTGGGTGTGGGAGAGAAGAATCAGATGGGTGCAGGCAGCCTGCCCTCTCCAAAATGGAAAAGCTGGGGTTCCTCATTGCTTTACATGCATCAGGAGGATTCAAACACTGTCAAGACCTGAGGGCAGAAGTCATCTCATGTTTGGTGATACTCAGATGCATTAAAATTCCCCCCAAAACATCATACCAATGCAAAAAAAATAATCTGAAACACAGACCTTTTGGTTCTCTTTTCCAAGTAAATTAATCCAACATTGAATGGAGAAGTGGTTTTGAAAAATTACAGCTCTTTCAAGCCTCTATTATTAAGAACTATGAAGTCACTGATTGTTGCCAAAAAACAGGTATTTAAAGCTACTTTTTTTCCCAAGGCTTTAAGGTGTCAGGACAAGATCCAAGTTACTTCAAGTATTACAACAATGCCTTGATCATTTGCACTCCTTCTCTTCCCACCATCATCATCCAGAAAAGCAAAAAATGGGTATAACTCAACATTTCTCCTGTGAATATCACAAAGTTGTTTAAATATACTTTATATTTCAATCATGTTTTTTTTGCTTCCTCAGCTTCTCCTTTGAACATTCCTTGTACATAACTTGTTTGCAAAATTGTGACTTTATGAACGTGCATTTAATTTGCCTTTGAATATTTTCTACTTTTGATTAGTACTTTCCACTTCTTTTTATAGTAATTTACAGCAACAGTTACTTTAAATTTTGAGAGCAGATGCTTCTATGTTCCAAGTATAAAATTATTGGGTGTCATAACGTGTTTGCACTAAAGAAAAACAACCGAATAAGAAGTAGCCTTATTATTTTGACTACTAATAACTGCTAGGTCATCTCTTAATCCTTCTGTGCTCTAAAAAACAGAGTATAATTTAAAGTATATCAGTATCAAATATGTTATTATTACAGTGGATGCAAACAGACACAGTTTGGTTAGTCACTGGTATACTGGACACAAGTAGCTTTGAAATCTCCTCAGAATCCCTTCCTTCTGCAAGCTGTGCAAGGAACAGTAAGTATTAAGCCCGCTGAAACTGGAATATTTTGGAACATTTTGGAACACCACCAGTGTGGGTGTAAGGCAAAAGCAAGAGGTTTGCAATAAATTCAGCACAAGTAGTTTGCATCCAAATGAACAATTTGTTCTTGAAAATGTTCTTTCCATTTTGTTTAACTATTAAGCACAGTTAGGGACAATTGTTGGTCTAAATTTTGATGATTATCATGAAAACTTTGGCAGTGAAACCCAGTAAAAATATACCGTAGGAGGATGTTGCTCCTTCCAACTTTCTGGCCGACATTTAGGAGCAACTGAAAAAATATCCAAAATTAACGCCCACACTTATACACACAATATAGCTCAAAACAACAGAAATTTTAGGATCTCACACTGAGAGATATGAGTAATATTCTTGCTCATATTACTAGTACTGAGTATTAGGTGGTAGAATTTGTAGGATCAAACTTTTGGGAAGCCCCGCTCAGTGCTTGTAGAACAAAATATTTAGTTTTATGATGAGTCTTCAGATTATCACGTTGTAGCGCTTCTAGCAATTCCAGGTATTTGGGAAATCAGCAGTGCCCTCACAGAGGAAATGTTTTTTCTGAGGCTGCAATTTCACCACCACTTATACTAGATTTTTACAGCATCAGGTACTAATCTGATTTTGTTCCAACGTGGATAGGCCATTGCATTACTGCTGAACTGGCCAGAACAAAGCAATATAGCATTTATATCAGCTTTCTGCTCTTACAGGGGTTTTATGTGAGCTGCAGGAGGGAAAAATGATACCTGATCCAGCCCAAACTCAGGGGTACAAATATAAGAGCAATCTCATACCAAACAAGAGCTTTGCCTCACGTGGCTGTGGCATTTCCAGTCCTATGGCAAGAGCTCTGGAGCAAGATTTACTGCTTTGTCAAGACCTGGCCTGAGGGTTTTAAGCAGCTTGATTAGAAGATTCATACTGTCACATAATAGGATCTGTTGAATGCGATGAAAGGTTAGTATTTCACTTGATGATTTGCAAACCTTCAGTTGAAATCCAGTAAGTTTGGGTTCCCTTCCCTTCCCTTCCCTTCCCTTCCTTTTGGCAAAGTGGATTGTGTGCATTTTTTTTGCCTCCAATTTTCAGTAGGTCATTTGAAATCAATCCCACAGCAACACGTGGTTCATACATTTCTAAGACAGCAACAACACACTGACTTGTACTAAACTTGTCCCTAGCATGTCTAGAATAAGAATATGAAAAGCCTTATCTTCAAGGGGTACTTTTAGTGAAAGCAGAATTATAAATAAGGACAGATCTCTGAATGTTTCATATAAAGAAAATTGAATCTAGGAGCTGTAGTCAGATATTTTCACCCCTTCACGAATGGCATATTTCTGCTTCAAGATAAAAGTGGATCTCAGAAAAGGATATTCAAGTAGGGAAAATAATTTGATGATTCAGTCAGGTCTAGATAAAAAGAGGGTTGTTTCTAATGGGAAAATGTGCACTGTCTTCCAGGACTGACTCTTGTCCAGCACTGAATGTTCCTCCAGCCCTGATTACTGTGAGATATGACTAGATTCCTGCAGAGGTAACAGACAGATGTTACTAAAATCAGTAATATAGAGGAAAATATTCCCAGGAGATTTTACCTCTATGGTCTTTTTTACTTTTATTTTTAAACTTTCTCTACTTTTTGGTAAGGCATTTAGCTGAAGTATCAGGACTGTAATTGAGTCAGTAACTCCCTTTTACTTTCCCCCCTCCCCCACAAAGTAATTTTTATGAGCAAAAATCTATCACATTTGACAATAATGGGAAATGTGACTGCTATCAAGTGGCAGGGCATCAAATCTTCTTTTCCCTTGCCTATGCTTGATTTTCTCACTCCATTTCCTTTACTTGCAATGCAAAACCTGGTACATATTTTGGGAGAGAAATTCTTTGGGATTCAATGTATAAACTAATGTTTTGTGATATTTGATTAAATGCATTATTCAGAAATATTTATTTGTCTTAGCAACTATCAACAGTTTTATCAAGTTTATTATTAAAGCTATGTCAAAGTACACAATCATACATTCAAAAGCAGATCTCCACCCTAGAATATTATTGTGAATTTCTTTCTGTAAACAAACACATTCCTGAAAAAAATTATTTTTATGTGGGGTTTTCCACCATGGTTTGAAGATCTACAGAGCTAGGCATGTTTGGAAGCTGCAAATCATAGGGCTGAGGATCATCACAGTAAAAAGTCTGGCTCTGTATGACAAACGTAATGACAAGAGGACACAGATATCACCAAATACAAACCAAACAGATGTTCACAGATCAGGCCTTAAACTAAATAGAGGTGCAAATAAGAAGCCAACACAGTCTTTAGAAAAGTCAAATGCAGCAGTAGACTGTCTAATAAGCCGCCTGCCTGGCCAAGAATACCAGAATATCAGTAGGAAAAAAAAAAAAAAAGAAAAAAAAACCCCTTATACTTCAAAGAATCAGGAGGGTGTCTTCAGCAAGTCAGAAATTGGTTTTTGACCTTTCTGACTCATGTAGGCTTTCAGGATTCCCACCTGTGGTTTCTTTTCTAAATGATTTGATGATAAAAAGATAATATTTTTTCTTCTTTTGAATGGAAGAAACTCCTCCCTTTTGGTATCGGCTGTAACACCGCTCAAGCCAGCTCTGTCCGGTGCTGCCCTATCAGAGGCAGAACCATGAACTCTCTCCAACATTTCTCTGTGTTGCATTTCCCACCATATTATCAGCCTGGGTAATAGAAATCTTCACTGTGATTGTGCCTGAACACATTGTTAATGTAAAGTGAAAATTAAAACCTGTTTGGGCTTATGTTTTGTTTTGTTTTTTTTCTATTAGATACATTCAGCATGATTGATGGTTTGTTTTTTAAAGAAATAAGACATGCCATCGAAAATGCACAACTGATTGTTTTATCTTACAAAGATTGTGAACTGCTCTTTTTCAGAGCTGGGACAGAGACTTGCTTTTAGAAAGTTCTATTACTCGTGTCCCGTGGAAATGGGCACTCCCAATCCGAATAAAATCTCAAACATCTGGCTATCAAAATCTTGGATTTAGCTTAAGACAGTTTATTTTTTTTTTCTTTAATGCAAAAACAAAACTCAGGAATCACCATCCTTGTTCTCCATTTTTCATGACACAGAACATGCTAAAAGAGTCTTCAAGAAACAAATAATTTCAGCAAAACCTGTGGGATGTTGAGGTTGGAGGATCTGAATACATTTAAGATACTCTGCTTTAGCAGGGGAGTTGGGCTGGGTGAGCTCTAGAGGTCCCTTCCAACTCTGACAATTCCCTGATTCCGTGATATGTTGGAAAGAAAAGGCAAATACTAAGGAACACCAGAAATTAGATTCATTTGGAAAAAAATGCTTGAATAAAATATTGGAATCTATAACTGAGACAAAACTGGGGGGGGGGCTTGTTAAAACCCCTCGAAGGATGCTTAGCATGCTTTTTTTTCACCAATCCTCCATTTTTGTTGAGAACAGGATAACCTCGTCCCTCAGTTTGTGAGCTCTCTCAATTTGTGATCTCACTGCAAAGAATCAAGATCACAACATCTTTCTGGTTTTAACTTTCATGCTGCTTAGAAACTCTGCAGCACTTTCAGCAGGTCATCCCCATAGCACTAGTCATTATGTACAAGAAGTGCTTCAGGAGTAGCATGTATAAGAAACTGAAAACAATTTTGTTTCTCAGAGCTTAGAAATCATGGACAGAGTGGGTGAAAGCGTAAAACAAAGTATTTAGTTTGGAAAATTTTAAGCTGTAAAAACAGAGAGTGAAGAACTGAACTGTTGATTCTAGAAAGCATTTAGACCTTTTTATTTTTCTAAAATAACATCACTGCTCAAACAGAGTAAATAACCTTTTCCTGTAAAGCTCTATATGATCTTGTGTTTTGCTAATACCTTCCTAGAAAAGTGCTGTCTCCTGCTGCCTACTGTATCTAAGTGGATTTATGGGGGAATTTCCTTTCTGCAGGACCATCTCCTAGGAGGCAACCACACCTCCAGAGCTCTGCTCTTTTTCCCACTTTCCCCCCAGACTTAGATTTCTGACCCACAGCTTCATCACAACCTACCTCTCTATTTTTTGGTGTACTGGGCTTGCTAATTATCAAGAAGATTCTGAGAGATGTCAGTGCCATATCAGGTCATCCCCATGGCTCCAAGATTCATCAGGGTCTGCAAAGATTATCAGGGGGAATTTACTGGCTGTTTGGGACACAAACCAACCCAAGGAAAGTTGAGGTGAATTTGAGAAATGTAAGAAGAGGAAAACAAATTTCATACTTAGACCTTTTTTAACCTCTCTTTTGCAGCATTTTATTTATATTTTATGAAGAGGAGCACAATGGTTTAAAAAGTGAAGAGTGCTTTTGCGGGAATTTTATTTGTTGTAGAAAGAATTCATTATGCAAAAACTTCAATTTTGCTGAAATGAAACATCAAGTACTTCTCTAAACTACAGTGATAAACTAGTGTGTTAACTATTAATAGGAAAGAGGCTTAGAGCAGGATGAGCAAACTTTGAATATGGCCCCAAACTATAAAGTGAATATCAGAATATTTCTGATACTTAAAAAGCTACCTCCTATTCAGTGTTTATGGCTGTGGCCATAACACAACGTATGGATAGTATAGCACAGGCAACTTCAGTGCATTGTGAATAAACCAAATACAGCTCCCAGCGTAGCCCATGGAAAAACTCCCACTTACATTACTGGGAGCAGAAGCAGGCAGCCCTAAATTAGTAATAGCTGATGTGTCATTAGATTTATCTTCTGCAGCCCAGGACCACTTCTATGTGGCCTGATTCATTGCAGGGTCCAACATAAATTATGGAGCTGGGAGAAACTGGTAGTTTGACATTGCAAGTTGCAATGACTGGAATTTGTGTTCTGCTTCTTGTTCTTTCTTTTAACTACGGCCACCACTAAAAAGATTGTTTAATTTCCCATTTCCTTGCACATGTTTTATCAGCATCCAGTGTTCCCTCCTCCGCTTCACAGAAGCTTCCCCCTCCCGCCTCTCACCTCTGTACTGCAATAACCTAAACCTCAGAAATTAGATTCCTCAAATTCTTTCCTCAAATCTTCCCCTGTGCTCAGTGGCTGAGTTTTGTCACCCAAGTGCTGATCTGAGCCCCAGTGCTGGCCCAGTTCTGAGCAGAGCAAAGTGGTCTCTGCTCCCGACATGGCTTGGGGTGACGATAACGAAGCATGGGTTGGAACGGTTCTCGGAGAGCTGACCTTGCGTTGAAATCTCTCCTCATTAAACAAAACTCCCAATGAAATTCTAGGCACAATTAGTGACCACAGCATTTTGCCAAGAGCAGTAACCGCTAAACTAAATGAGACAGTGTTGATTATGCAAATAAAACACCACCCTGGAAAAGCCTATTGTCTAACCCAGCACATTTCTATTATTATTATTGATGCTATGATACTGATCAGAACTGGAGCCTTACAACATTAGATTTGCACAAACACAAATTACAGGATTACAGTGCAATTTGGTACCAGACACAGTAAGTAAGCAACCGCAGGGAAAATATCTCAGGTCTGAGGGAATTGTTTTGATATCCAGTTTGTTTATTCTCTACCAATATTTATAGTCATTACAATTTTGTCTTTAGCAATCAAAGAGCTGCTTGAAACTGAAAATGTCTAACTCAGTCCTGGCAATTAAATTAAAAGCTTTCATAGAATCATAGAACCATAGAATGATTAGAGTTGGAAGGGACCTTAAAGATCATCGAGTTCCAACCCCCTGCCCTGGGCAGGGACACCTCTCACTTTTCACTTTGCCACGTGAAAGCTCTTGATATTGAAAGCATATTTCTTTTATTAAGGCAAAGATGAACTTTTCATTGGCCTGCCAAAGCAGGGGACAATAGCACAGTGCAGTGGATGACACTTTCTTTAGCAAAACCAGAAAATCTGGCACAAACCCTTCAATTATTAGTTGTAAATTAGTGCTGTGTGCGCATTTGGAGATTACCGAGAGAATGCCTCAAAAGACATACCCCTGACTAACCATAAAGCAGAATAACATGAGTTCCACCTCAGAAAGAAAGATCTAATTCATCATTTATAGAAAGTCAGTGCAAGAGCCATGTCCTAGTCTCAGCCTGTTACCCCTTCTTCTCCCTGGCTTACATGTCTACCTATCTACTTCTTTTAAATGTAATTTCTGTCTCCTTTGTGTCCAGCAAACAGAAAACATGAAAGGGAAGTGCCCTACTGTCTATATACCAGAAACAGTTAAATTGCCCAAATTCAATCTGCTGGTACATGCACAAAGTAACCAGAAAAAAAGCTATTTATGAAATTCCATTCCTGCAGAGGCAGAAAGCTTACGTTTCAGTCCCAGGATGAAGTCCACACCAGTGACAGAAACAGGTAATCAAAATGCCAGTAAGAAACACAACCCTTGAGTGATACTTATCACAACAGCAGACTATACAGAAGGATCTTCGATCAGAAGAATAATTATAAAAAATGATAGTTTCCCTTTAAATTCTATGGACCAGCAGATCTGACCCTCTCTATGTATATAGTCACTTCTGGGTTGTTGGAATCGTAAATATTTTATCAACATGATGAGAAAGGAAATCATAGAATCACAGAATGGTTTGGGTTGGAAGGGACCTTAAAGGTCATGCAGTTCCACCTCCCACCAGACCAGGTTGCTCCAAGCCCCCTCCAGCCTGGCCTTGAACCCCTCCAGGGATGGGGCAGCCACAGCTTCTCTGGGCAACCTGGGCCAGGCTCTCACCACCCTCACACCAAAGAATTTCTTCCTGAGATCTCATCTCAATCTCCCCTCTCTCAGTTTAAATGTTGTAAAAGGCCTTGAACATTCCTTCTGTACACTCTGCCTGGGATGACTGTGCTACACCCTGCCCAGGGATGGGGAACACCCATCCCATGGCACTTTTTTGTCAGGAAGAGCACTCCAGGAGTTTACTCAACAGCACGGTACATACACAAGGGCAGATTGGACTTTCTCCCAGGAAATATTAGCTTCACACGTTTCTTTATGCCATGTGTTTTTTATCTTGTTGTCAGTGAATAGGATGAATGTATTTGGAGCTTAAAGTACTTTTCATTCATCTCTCCTTTCTTTCAGTTCTTCCATCAGAGGCAGCAAGAAGTTGAGGAATTTAATGTAGGGGGGGAAAAACCAACCAACAAGAATTAATTTTTCAAAGGGTTCACTTTAGTGAATGGTTGTTGTTAATGCATGTCCAGCAAAACCATTACAGTTTATTATTATTATTCTGCCCAGCTTTCTGTCCCTGGAGGAGTTCAAGGCCAGGTTGGATGGGGCTTGAAGCAACCTGGTCTGGTGGGAGGTGTCCCTGCCCAGGGCAGGGGGTTGGAACTGGATGGTCCTTAAGGTCCATTCCAACTCTAACCATTCTATGATTCTATGATTAAGTTGTTATTCTCTATGTATTTGTAACTTAAATCCCAAGGCTTCTTTTTCAGTGGATTTGTTTTCTTTAAATCCAATGAGATACTATTTTGTTTTTCCCTTCTAAGAAAAAGGACCACTTTGTTAGATGTTTCAGGGTAAATTTCCCAAACACTTCATGGAGGCATATATACTAACCCCAAACCCAAATTCTAATATCAATTCAACAAGAATTGGTATGCATAAGAAAGCAGAGTATGGAAACATATCTTGAAAGTTCTACCTTTTCCTTCTACATTAAGGACAATTTGGGAAATGGAGCCCAGAACAACTCTTTCAAAGGAAGAAGACATCATACTCTATATTTTCTCCCATATTAAAAGAATCAAGTCCTAAAGCTTCTCAAAAATAACAAAGAAATGACAACATCTGGCTGCCTTTGCTATAGGTTCCCCTTCTACATCATCTGCATGAACTACATTGCAACTGGCTATTCCCTGAACAATCAATTACCCTGGTGTTGCAGAAAACCAGAAGGAAATAAATCCAGGCAGTATTAGGGTTTTGAGTGTTTTCACAATAAACAAAGCTGATGTGACATTACCAGATGAAGTGACATTCCCAGCTGAAATTATTGCCAATAATTATACAATATAATATAGTTTACACCAGGTTTAGCCACTGCATTGCAATGTTTTTGAATGGATTAAGCTAAATGACAAACTACAGACTAAGTTTGTAAATTCAGTTCCTCAACTTGGTTTAGGAAGGACTGGAAAAAATCCCAGGATTTTTCTCTGTCATAGACATATGTCAATAGCTTTGACATCGAAACCTGTTATAAACAACTATGAAAACATACATTATATACTGTAATTGCATTCTTTTTGCAAGTTTTATGTTTATACGTGTGGCAGGGAGGGATAAGTACAAAAAAGAAGACATTGGAAGCATTTCCTGAACGCTTTCCTGCATCTCCTAATTCACTGCCTCTCTCCAGTTCTCTCCAGAGAACTTTGTTGGAGCCCTGAGACAACTGCTTTGAAATCTGTGGGTGGCAAACGTAAGTCTTGGAGAATTTTTAGCACTTGTTGACTGATCCATTTTTCACCACTCCTGAAATAATACAATTCATTTTAAGGGTAACTTTGAGTTTCCAAATTCCAGGTGTAAATTACTTCCAACAAGACAAAGTTGAAAAGGAAAATGATACGGAAAATCTTCCACTTGGGCAGTTTTTCATTCTGAACAATGCTCATCCACAGAAAGGAAAGAGGAATTCTTATAGAATAGCTGGGATCATCTCTTCTTCAGCAGATGTCAGTGAAGGAAGAGGTCCGACATCCATCCCAGGGAGAGAAGGTCCAGCTTTGGTCTCTCACACGCTGCTGTGAAGCTGGAGACAGTCCAACCAAACCAGGGTGGAGAGCACCCGATGCCAGGCAAACCAAGGCCCGAGTTTTTAGTGGAAACACCTGTGCACACATCAACTCCATCCCAAACAGACCCGAGCATGGCGTGAGGCAGCCGGTGGGGTTGGTGTCGCTGCGCTGCTTGTGCTTTGGACTCTGCTTGTAAGGAAATCAAACCTCCAACTGATGCAGATGATCTGTTTGCTTTTGCCGTAGCGTTCATCTATTTGCTTGTAGAATTCCTCCCCGTGGTCTTTAGAGGAGGGAGTTAATACTTTAGTCATTTGTCACGCTGCATCTTCAGCTAAAACGCTGGTGTTTTCCTGCTTCACTTTGCATAAACTGACATCATGTACTGAAGGAGAGAGAGGGCCAATGTGCTTCTCAGAAATCAAGTAGTCATGAGGCTTCACCTGCCCCAAGATATGCACATACATGCACACGTACACACATGCACACGTACACACACACATAGGGGGAAAAATAGGGAAAACGACTCAGCAAACGCAAGAGTCGCAATTTACCATGGAAGCCTCTACTTAATATTCCGCTTGATCTGCCAAGTTTATAGCCTGGCAAATCTGAATACAAATGTCGATGCAAATGAGGATTCATTATTCTTACATCGTCTTTGTGTTGAAGCTTAATGTAACTTGGTTCCTGTGGTTGCTCAGGGAATGTAGATTGCAAGACAGGAGGAAAAAAAAAACCCCGATAAAACCCAGAGAAGCAAATAGGGAAAAGAAAAGTAGCAGAAATGGAAAAAAATGAAAAACCAATATGCTAAGATTTCAGACTAGCAACACATCAGGCTAATACGTTACATTCTCCCCCTATTTTCCTGTATAAGGTACATTTGCTTACCGTTATCAGCAGAGAAGGAGTTAAATAACCAAGACCAGTCTCCACAGAGTCAAAACATAACAATCCTCCTTTTACTGATTATACAATATTGTGCCCATTGTAAAGTCAGTGCCCCATTTATCTGAAAATTTCAACATTCTTTCGTAATTATAAAGCTCATCGGCTGGTAGAACCTGTACATTTAGATCTATAAGAAGATTATAAATGAATTTAAAACCACCCCACCAGTTCTGCTTCTTTCATTATAAATTACTGCTGAATTATTCAGAAACACGTTAAGAAAACTACAGTACGATTAATAAACTACACAATGAAAATCACAATAGTTTAAATCACACATTTATTGTCCCATTTATAGCCCATCACAAGCAGAGGTTGAAAAGCACCAAATTAGAGAAAACATGAAATGTTGCAAAATTATAATTAGATCCTCGGTGCCACAGTACATTGTTCTGATGAATCTTTTGCACAGTTAGCTCATGCTTACATATAAATACCTTCTCAGTAAATAAAAATGTACTGTAGGCTTGACTTTTAGAGAAGCTGTAAAGCTTAGCATACGCGATGATCCCAAAGTCAATGCTGTAAGGCTTGCTTCTTCATCCATAAATAAAGCACATTTGCATCCATTCAGTCAAATTAGCTCCATATAAAAAGGTGGTTATAATTAGCTCCTCTTTCAGGTTCACGGTTAAAACCCAAGCGTGCCTGCCGTCTTGATTAAATCCACCATCGTCTTCCAATAGCTAGTGCTAATTCTTCCAAGGAAATATTCAGTTGAGGTGTTATTTTATTCTGCACTGCTGTTAGTTGTCTAATTTACGCCAAGTCCCTGCAGTGCTTTCCTTAAGCCATCCTCTTTGTCTTGCCTTTGAAATTTACCAAATCTTACAAGAAATCAATACTTAATTGATTATTCACTTTTCTGCTGCTTCAAACAGCAAGCACGCATAAGATCCTGGAGTAGTCACCCGATTTCCAATGCAGGAGGTTGCTTGGTGGCAGGGATCTGCAAGCATCCAACAGCAGGCATTCCAGGGAGCTGTGCAGTGGCGTACGGTGCCAGCATCCAATAAAGAAAACGAAGATACTCTAACGAAGCAGGAAAAGTTCCCATGTGAGACAGATCCATATCACTGCTTCAAATAAAAAAGCGGAGGCTCCTTTCAGAAACAAGAGCACCATTCTCCTCGCAGCTATCCCTCTGGTTGTTGTTGGGGTTTTTGTTTTTTTTTGGGGTTTTTTTTTTTGTTTTGTTTGTTTTTTTGGGTTGGGTTTTTTTGGTTGGTTTTTTTTTTGTTGTTGTTGTTGTTGTTGTTTTGTTGTTGTTGTTGTTGCTTCCCCTTTTTTTCCCGTGCCACCAAAGTGGAATATCCAAAGTGCCACCGAACTCAGAGAACTCCACGCC
>VXBJ01007460.1:360724-454148 GCA_013400055.1 Nycticryphes semicollaris | reverse complement strand
TTAATTTTTGGCCAGAATATAGCCAAAGAAAATTCTCATTGCTATGTAAGCATGCACAACATGTACCTCAGGGGTCCCTGCTTCAGGCCACAACAGTAGTTCTTTCAGAGCCTGCAGTTTGAGTACTTTTCTCTACCTTTTTGAGAAAATATATAATAGAAGTACAGTTTGTTGTGGAGAAACTTAGAATGGTTAGAGTTGGGAGGGACCTTAAAGATCATTGAGTTCCAGCCCCCCAGAGCAGGTTGCTCAAAGCCCCATCCAGCCTGGCCTTGAACCCCTCCAGGGACAGAAAGCTTAAGACTTAAAGGCTTTGTATATTCCTGTGTGTAACACGCATAGGAAGGAAAAGATGATAAATAATGGCATTCTGCATTCATATAAAACAATGGTAAAGGCCCAGATTATGCTTAAACTTGGACAGATTAAATCCTGAAATGAAAGTAAATTATATTAACCCATTTTGAAGAACATCAGGAATCCTCCTTTTCTTCTTCATCTAGGCATATTTAACATCAAGAGAAAAAAACAAATACTGATGCAGTAGAAATAACTAATAAATAGAACTTTGCTGCAGAATATGCATTTTCCTTTACTGGAGAGTTTATACACAATCACACATATATGGACATAGTGAGCATCCATGTGGCCCTTACCTTTATTGTTACTTAAAATGCTGTTCTTTGAAAGTCAAGACAAGTTTCTGAAAAAATCAAAATCAAAAACATTTAAGATGCTAGCTGAATCAGAAACAGAAATACAATACAAAGAAGTGGAGTAAGTCCAGAGGTTTTTTTTAAATACTTGTCTTGAAACAGACTGTGTTTTCCAAGCCAAGGGGATTGCATTCCAGTCTTCGGGGTACTCAAAAGAGCCACTTGAAATGTAAAAGGTCTGATCCCACTTGACTCTCTCTCTCTGAGTATAACAGCGTCCTGGCGTCGGTCCTCAGCCTTGCACTGGGATCCCAGACACCATCGCACTAACCCCCAGAAGAACACTCCACTGGGCTGGAGGCTACTGCGTCCCCAGTTGTTGATTCTTTTAAGCCAGGACCTTACAATCCCCACTCCAGATGGCTATTATTCTTGGAAGGGTTAGTGGAATTGTGTCCTTTCTTAACTAGGAATTCTACACTTATTGGGCCTGGGAGGGACATTCCCGTGAAGAATTCTTTTATTTTATGTTCAAAACAAGAAATTGGAAAAAAAAAAAAACAAAGCTCCTGGCCAGTTCTATCCCAACATGGCCCTATGCAAGGAATTCCACACAGTGCAAAGCTGTGAGAATATACGAAGACTCAACTACCCCCCCACTTACTGGTTTAGACTTCATCATGGTTACTCAGGAGGACACACCAAGGCCAGGTGACACAGGTCCCACACCCATACTACTAAACCCTTTCACCCTCCAGACCGTGGTGGCTGTGCTCAAAGAGTCTGTTGGAGATTTTCTCTGGCTCCCACTAACTCCTGAGTTACATCCAGGAATTAGTCAGTCGAAGGCTACAGCTGGCAGAAGTGAAAATCATGCTGAGGAGCACACTAACACTTCAACAGTAGAAAGGGTGGCATTCCAGAGCTCAGGAATGCTCCTAGGCTCTGGTTAATTTTAGGCTATACATCTAACCTGTAAGTCTTTCCATTAATGAAAGTGAGCTTTGGGCTAGGTCCTTAGAGGGCCAGTGACACTTGAAGGATGGGAGAGGGATACAATCAATTTAAATATGCATTTGCAAATTTACAAAATATTATAAACATGTAAGGTAATGCATCTATCTTCATCAGACTCTAAAGCTGTAAATACCAGATGTCATTTATAGATTAAATGATTTTCCTAAATCTAATTTTATATTAATACAAACCATTTGTCAATTCAACTTGAAGGTTTCTATTTTAAACATTCAAAAGTCATGGAATGCAAATGTTAGGGTTATCCCAGTGATTCATTGCACAAAACATAAATTAAGGTATAAACTCAACAGAAAAATTAGTTTGCCTGAGAGGTGTTGAAACAGATCTGCCACTGACCTGCTGATGGCATTTACACCTCTGCTCGCTTTTCAGGATTCCCCTCTTGCAGGGAAAATCCTCTCAAAACCCCACAGCTCCAGCAGCCTGATCTCCTACACCTGCAAAAATTTAACTGACAGTAAACAAAATTTCAGATGTGCAAGAAGCCTTTGAGATGTGAATTCACAAAATAAAATGAAAAAATAAAAATAATAATTCCTCCACAGTTTAAGATGGAGTTTTCTGTTCCTGCTTCCCTACAGTCGTGATACTTTCCAAACCACGGAATGGTTAAGCACTCTGTACCTTCATCTTCATCATCATACAAAGGCTGATCCTTTCAGAAGATCTTCAAAGTGACTGGCAAAGATAGCAAGATTATCAACAAGTATTCAAAGAAATTAGTGTAAACCATATCACCCTTCGATAAAGTTTTAAAACGTAGTAAATGTTGCTGATTCCCTTTTCACCGTGCTACAGGACGATATCACAGGAGATAATATTATCAAAACAAACGTGAACATTTGTGTTTGATGCTACTGGTTTTGTATTAGAAACTTTATACTATCAATGCATCTATGATAAGATCTGCAAATCAGAAAATTGTTTAAGAGCTGAGTTTTGCCAAACTGTATTTCTTGGATTCCCTAATTTTGAGCTCCCAAAGGAATTGACAATGCAGCTGGCAATTAAAAAGGAGTAACTCAGTTCAAAGTGACCCTTGTCACGTTCAGTCTGTGTATCTGGAGCTTGACTAAGGCAGCTGACCTGTCAGACAAAAGGCAGCAGAGGCCACCGCTGCCTCCGCCCCTGAGGCCGCTGTGGATCGTCGGCTCCGTGGAGTTCAGTCTTCAATTTATTTTGATTCTATGTTATAGCAATTAAATAGAGGAACTGTCCTCACTGCCAGGATTTTCCTCCTTTGCTAGATGACATCAACACTTCAAAACTCACTCTTCTCTTGAGAATTATTTTGTCACCAGCCTAGACTAATTGATTTTTCCCCAATTTTAACGCATTTATCTATGCAAAGATAAATGCAAAGAACAAGGCTTGCAATATGCTCCCTCGATAGGATTCAGCTATTTTAGCAGGCAGTGGTGGAAGTGTTCTTCTATTATAGCAGCTCCTTGACTTGAGTAAACTCTTCTAGCAAAAGGAATCCATATTTTCTGGATTTTGGTGGCCTAGCTATGGTGGGAGAAGGGACGCAGCACAGATAAAGTGAAGACACAGGACAGAAAACAGAACAAACAACAGAGTGACCCTGATAAACGCCCATGAGAGAGACCCACTGAGTGAAGCCTAGACTGCAATAGGCTTGGAGCTGTCACCAAAGTACACATTTCTTAGTTTCGTGTGTACATGGAAACCAATTTTCAGTATTTAGAATTACTTGACTTGATGGAGGGCATGAAAGTCTGTCACTGGGATTTGGACTTAAAACTCTTTTGTTTGTTCTCCCTAAAGCTGCATGTTGATAAGGTGACTGTGTGTACTTACTGGTAAATGGGATGAACACTCAGGACTGACGTGTTTTTCAAAATAAATGTATATTGCCTCCTTTTTTAATATTAGCACATTCTAACATTTGGAGGACTTACACGGGGCTTAGACGTCAATAATGCATGCATCCAAGACTTTGGGTATTCTGTTGTCTTTTTAAAATATGAAGCCAAGCATAACCAGGTTTTCATGGCATAGATGTTTATCCTGTGGGATCTTTCCACAGGTCAAAAAATGGAAAAATCCCCCAAACCAAAAACTGAAACATAAAAGCAAGAGACAGAAGAGGCATCTAAATATTTCTGCCTTGAAGAAGGGATGTCTTGTATCACAAACCCTCATATATGATATATTTACTGAGTATGGAAACTTTGATTTTTAAAATCTCTACATTAAAATGCAACAGAAGATGCCAATATGAAATGAAGGTCCAAACTTCCTGCTTTAAAGGGTTCAGTAAGTACCTTTATCTTTTAATGAAAATATCAGAACAGGAGATGATAAAGCCTCGTTAATGGACATTGCTTTATATGCATCTCAAATGACTTTCACAGCAAGAAAGTCCATATCCCAGCATCAGTGGGTACTTCTAAGTAGAAGGGAGTATGAAATCATATCATTCCTACCACATCATTACATAATTTATTCTCAATTATACCTCATGAATGATTTTAAATATTCAATTAAGCTGCATTTGAATTTTGCCAAAGATTATTTCAGTTCTTATCACCTTTGGATGCCTTTTCAAGATGCTTACTGCTAAGGCATTACACGTACCCTCCCATATTGTCACACTGACTGTAGGGTAAATGAGTCTATGATGATTTCTCCCTCCGAGGCTCAGAATATTAAATTAAAATCTAAGAGAAACAACAACATTGTTTTCATATAACCAGGGGCCTCTCCAAACATAAAATGCATTTGCATAGTTCCAGACTCACTGAGGAGGAAGTAAGTTGACTTATTCACATAAAAGCTGCAGTGATGTGTTCTTATATTCTGTCAAGCTACAAATCTGAAAATTTGCCTAAAGGCAAATTGGATTTTATCTATCCATAGCATTAATATAAAACAAATCTACATAGCTTTTTTTATTGATATTACAGTCTGGTTTTCTTACTTCTAAATCTAAGCAACCTTTCATCTGACAGCACATAGCAGATTTTTCACTTCTTGCTTCATCTGTTACTTAAGTGCAATATATTCAGTGGAGTTCTTACCTTTTAAAAGGATACCTGCTTCTAATTAACAGCATTTCAACACAAAATTGCTCAAGAGTAACTAGGCTGTGTTGATCCAACCCTTAAGTCATGACTTAAATATGTATTTCAGGGGAAGGCTTTCTATTTTTTTGCCCGAGTGAGCACTGAAGAAGTGTTTGGGGTTTGTTTTGAAATTAATAGCTAGCAGTTTTCTTGTTCATTAGAAAAAGCTTTCTTTTTAAAGTTTCCTCCATAAATTATCTGAATCCTTCCCTACCGTGGCCAATGAATTAGAACCATGTTGTAACATTGCATCATCTATATAGCTGTAAAATAGATTTAATGCAATCAAGAATAAATCATTGACAAATAAATTCAATAAACATGGTCTGAAAACCGAGTCTTGGCGGACATCACAGTCCATTTCAGCCAAGCCAGATTCCTTGCCCTGAACAACAAATCTGTGTTCTCTTCTTGTTAAACAGTCATGAATCTGAGTTAAGTGACTTATCCTCAAGAGCATCATAGTCTTATCTTCTCCAATCAGCATTCTAGAGTCAATCAAATCAAATGCTTCTGTGAAAATTGCAAAATACAGTGCCAGTACTTTGATACTCTCCAGAGCCTGGTCACCGGCCATATTACCATTGAATTGCCAGATGCCAAAAAATACTCTTGGCACAGTCAGGAAGAAATGAAAGTCACAGAGCTAAAGACTTGGCTTGGAATTCTGCCAAAGACAGGGATAGGAAGAGAAAAAGACAAGATATTTTTATTCCCGTACCTACTGGTAACTAGCTAAAATTAATTGAGATTACTGAAAAGCAGCTCAGACAAGGCCTTCTGGGAGTCGATTGCAATGTTAGGCGTTACCCAGAGTAAGGTGAAATTCCTCAAATTGACCTTTACTTTGCCATGGCCAAAACAAAATCAGCTCTTCTTCTTTCTGGAAGTGTTTGAACACTCCTGACTCGCTGCCCTGGGTGAGAAAGACCATCAATATTCCTCATGGCTACCAGGTTTTTAGCCGTGACTACTACACAGAGGGTGAAGACAATGCTTTTATCATTCTGTTTAACTGAAATTACAACCAGGTAAGTTCCTGCTTGGCCAAACTAGGAAGAAAGGAAGGTAGAACTGTTTTTACTCTGCTCTGTAGGGACCAGGCAGACTTTAGCTATAAGTAAGAGACTTCCAAGTAACTTTTCATAGCATTTTTTTCATTTTTCTCTAAGTTGCAGTTTATATTTTTTATTGCACATTAACCTATCTCAGCTAGAAAATAATCACTTGAAAGTGAACCGCAGTTCGGGGGATTATGTGTGCAATAGTTCAACTGCAGCTAAAGTAGTCATGGCATCTACACTTCCTAAAGTTGGAAGGCCCGACAAAAAAACAAGGATTCTACCCTATGCCAAAGACATTAAGAAAAATCATATTTTTGGGTTACATAAGTAGATTTCAGTCATTTTATTTGTAAAGTACAAGGACAATGGAGAGATCTACCTGTATTAAAATGCCCGTCAGGAGAATGGCGGTTAATTTTGTCCCTTAAGAGTATTTCAGTTTTAAAATGTGTTTTGTTTTATGTTTGGAGAGTTTTTTAAAATCCCCTATCCTGAAAGGAACAAACCCCTAATCAAATTAATTTTCATTGAAAAAAATTTAAAAAGTGATTTTTTTTGTTCATTTACTTTTAGAAGAAAAAATGACTGGGGCCAAATGTCTGAAAATGTCATCAAAGTTTACCTGAAAGCAGAATTTTCCTTTTTAGCTCTCTGAAAGGTCCTGGATATCTGTACACGACTTCTGAAGCATCCACAAAAAAGTAAGTAGGAAAATAAGCTTAGGAAAATAAGTTTTAGAAAATAAGCTGTGACCCTCAGATGGGATACTGTAAAAAAAGGGCAGATCTCTTCCATTATGAGGGCAGGGTAGAAGCCAGGAAGGTTTCCTTAATGCATTAAATGGCAGTAGACATACATTTGGGTAAATAATTTGTGCCCATCTTGCTAAAAGATGCAAAATTCACTGTAAAAGGCTTCACAACTTCATTTTTTTAGAAGTTTGCTGTTTCAAGAGCAGTGTAAGTTGCCTAGTCTGAACAACAGGTCACCAGAAACCAAGACAAATTTGGGGCCTTAAAATTTTTAAGTCCTTATTCTGATTTTTTAATTTCCAGCCGTAGGACTGAAAACAAAGGCAAAATAATAGAATTCTCATGTACGAATGTGTTTGATTTGTTATATTGTCTAATTAAAACCTTTTAGAATCAATATTTAATGCTCCAAGCTACACACATTTACATTATTTCAGGAGTCTGATCTTTAAAAAGTATCCTGAAGAGAAATTTAACTTATATTGGCAAATAATGCATCCCGAAATGGCCACATCTGCCTGTGAGTTTATCATTATTAAAGGGCCCACAGCATAAAGTGGTGGTACCTTTTTACAGACTGGTTTATGCTTTAAAATCTATATTCACAGAAACAAACAAGACTGATAATGTATTAGTGAACTCTCCATTATTTTGTCTTGCATGAGTTTAAACCAAGCTTATATAAAGTTAGGAAATTACCTGACTAATAAAGAAAATGGAGGTTCATAGTCTGTGATAACATCTGATTTTCTTTAGATGCAAATCTTAGAAAGAAAATATACTACTTACCCTCTGACTGTGTGAACTTTTGGACCAACACCTCCTAGTTTGAGGAAGGGCACTCTTGGGTCCACAGCTAAAATTAGGTTTTTTCCATGATACTGACGTACAGTATCTCGCAGTCACCTTTCCCGGGTGTTTATATCTGTAAGTCCACTTTACTGGACTTTTTAACCATTTTTTACTTTACCATTTTTCCACATCAGCAAAGGAAAATGTTTGGAGTTGACTGCATGCAGTAATAAATATTACTATTATCTTTATAATGTATACTTTCAACCAGATACCCTCCTTAGATGTGAATCTGCAGCTGAAAATACCTTATGAGAAAGCATCAACTGGATTTTTAAGGTTATGGAGTAATGTATTCCACATATCTGAGGCTCAGATACAGCTGTTGGGTTGTGGTTTTGCTTGTTGGTTTTGTTTTTTTTTCCACTTGATAATAATTACCAGTACAATATTCTGTCCATACAGATCTGTTAAAAATATACCAGGCAATGATATTAAGTATCAGAGCCTTTCCAGAAAAAGCTCAAAAGTTAAAATGCAGCTAGATGCGTACCAGCATTATAACACTCTGTTTTAGTAAACTCGTACCTTTTATTTTATTTTATTTTGTAGACTAGTTTCATCTTGAAAATTACAAATTGGATTAGGAGGTTTGATATGACTGGAAAACAGATTGACAGTCTACTTAGCATTTTTATTAGTTGTGTAGATTATCTATAGGCTATAGATGACCTCAGTCAACTTAACATTCTTTAGGCAGCCAAATACAAGGCAACATCAGCCAATCATAAAAACGTGTACTTGATTATTAGGTCTCAAGATGTGTCAAATCAATACCCTGCACCACCTTCAAGGCTAGATGTAAGAAAGCATCTTTTGTAACTAAGGAGGCTGAAGAAGAAAATGCTAAAAAGCCCCCAGTTTACATAAGTTCTGTTTAATACAGGTACCTCTAGTAGTGCCATTTCAGTTTTTTGATCTAATTAGTCCAAATTTTACTCTTTGAATCTTTTTGAAACTCAAGGGCATGCAGGTCATAAACATATTAAATAAAAACTTACACAGATCACACTATTTCTACCATCTCTTTGTTGTTACTTGCATATGTACCCAGCATTAAGTGGTCTCTTCTGATTGCAACAAGAAATGGTTTAATATAACCAACCTACTGTAATACATCAAGGGACTGTTTGTAATCACACTTAACTGATGCCATCACACTTTGTCATCTAAAGTTTAAGTGAAAAATATGTGTCACAGAGACTATGGTTGTGCTGTACGTGCACTATTGCAGAGCAGTACCCACATTGGTGCCAACACAGAGGGGGAACTGCTCTGTTTTCTGCAATTCCTTGGTTCCTGAGGATTTATTAATCTCCCATTGGCCTTTGCTACTATTTGGCTATCAACTTCACCCTATTGTCTACTGACATTTCTATCACACTTACCTTTTTTTTCCTAGGACAACAGGGAATCAAGGCTCGCAATTCTTTCCCTAATTATCCCAAGCAAAGGAGCAGAAAGTGGAAAGTGTCATTAAGTCCCATGCATCTGAGCCCACCTGTAAGGAAAGCACTCAGAGGTAGACTCTACTTACTGTTCTGAAGTAGCATAATCCAAAATACAGTTCTTCCTCTAGCCAGGGAGTATTTAGCCCCTCTCTTACAGTTACCAAGAGAGAGGGAAGAGACAACAATCCTTCTTTGAGATTACCTTAGAGGAAAACTTCATCTTTGCTCGTTTTGGCTGCATCTATGGACTGATTCTCCAGCACTTCACCACAAAGAGACTTTCCACATGACTGCAGTGCATTTCCCACGAGTGAACTGGCTCCTTGAAGCTGCAATAAAGAAGAAACAAGGCACATCCGTCCTTTACTTGTGATCATACTATGAAAGGCCACTCTATCACACCAATAATAGCTATGAGTTTAGTTTTAGGTGGCTTGCCAGATGTTTCAGTGATTTTCAGTTAGATTTTTCCATTTAACATTTTTCTGAATTATTAACATTTTTCATTTCTAAAACTAGAATTGATTTGGGGGATAAGACTGTGAAGAGCGTATACAGAGAAATGATAGGCATCTCTGTCATAGCAGATAATATTTATAAGCATGCACAAAACATTGTTCTGATCAAACTGCTGAAGGAGAAAATACCTGCCTGATGCATCTACATATATCTATATTGATCCATTAGACAGGTATTTTCCTCCTGAAGTCAGGGACTGAACTGAAGTTGCCTGTCAGCATAGTTTAAATGGACATTACTTGTTCAGACAGTAAAAGACTATTCACTGATGCAGGTTAAAAACTGGCCAGGCCTTTTCTTCAAAAGAACTTTTTTTGGGACTTGAAATAACATTTTGAAAATATTTCTTCTTGTCAAAGCACATCTTTAGTCAATCTTCTTCCTTCCCGGTGGATTCCTACTAGTGGAAGGAAAACCCCTTAATATTCAAAAACTTTTTTTAATACCTGTGCACCAAAGACTGGTAGTGACTGCAGCTCCAGCTCAATCAATATCCTGGTGAGACATTTTTGGAATTTTTTTGTTTGTTTTATGAAACACTACCTGACATATAGGACATGAGGAAATTTTTTTGTCAGTTATCCCTTTTGTAACAATGTTCTGAATTAGGTGGCTTCGCACAGAATGTGTGACACTTCAAAAAGCTTCTGCAAGTCACGGCTCATTTGTTTCTTCTTGTTTGATATATAGATTCTCAAACTTTAAAATATTGTAATGGCTATTCCTAACAGAATTAACCATTGTTCTGAATAGAAATACTTGTTACAACGCAACACAGTGTTTGGGAACTTTTTTGTCTCCTCCAGCTTAATTAAGTCCCGTAACTCCTAATTAACACTTCCTAAAGCTTTAGTTTGTCCAAGGTAGTAAGCCCTAGAATTTCAAGGGTAATAGTTGCGATGCTAATTGAATGGATAGTTACAAATGAGTTGCTAAGGGATTAGCCCAAGAAAAGCTAAATACATTTAGGAAGGTTTTGTGGTAGTTTTCTATACAGAAAGACCCAAAGAATCTTAACTGACAAGGAGCTGAAAATCAAGTAAAAATGAACTCTTTTACACCTGACTCTTACCTTTGTGTATCTCTTCATCCTTCCTTCCCACTGAACTTTGCTGGAAAATCCGACACATATGCCATAATTAACTATGTTTACAAACACAAGGTTTAACTTCTGCAACCTTTAGTGAATCCTATTGCCTGATTTACTCTGACTGAGGCTGAAGAAAAGCCAGATAAGAGAGGCTAGGACTTTATTTCCTCTACTGAATACAGATTTCTGCTAACCAACCAGCCTCTTCTTTGTGACAAATCTTAATATAATTTCTCTTTGCTCCCTGCTAGCAGGAAGTGTGTGTATGTGTATACATAAATATATATGTGTGTGTGTGTACAGTGAAAGAGATTTATTTTTTTTCAGAGACACCCTGAAGTACAAGCTGCCATGTTGGCTTGAGCAGCTCGCTGATAATGTCCCAGCATTCCTTTCAGGTGTCCTACAAAAATGAACTGAAGTACGTAACACATCAAGAATTTTTGAGTGCACAGATCTAAGAGACATGTTTTACTGTCCTTAAGATAATTCTGGTTATTTAATTGCAGTTAAACTTCCTAAAACAGATACATGAGTCATCTCATGATTATATAAATATTTCAACTTTTTTTTTTCTTCCTTGTCCTTAAGGTCTCCAGATGAACATTCTATTGGTTATCTGAATTAGGCTTGTATTCAGGTTTCTTTATATACCATTTTATGAAAGATATTCTATGAATGGCCTCATTAGAAATCTAATAGCACCTAAATTCCATGTCCTTTTGTACTGCAACTTTTGGTATTCTCCTCAGCCAGACTTCTTCATGATAATTCCAATTCACGGGATTTGTGTTTGTATATGTGTGTTGCAAGTGTGTTGCATTAATGCTGCTTTAATGTGCTATTTCAACCTACATTACTGTAGCTCATAATGCCCCTATCCCATTCCCCCTTCTTCCTGGTGCTGTTGATAACAAAGTCAGTTAAAGGAATGAGGTTACTTTGGCCTGATCAGTGTTTTGTGAGACCACTTATTTTCTCTGGTGGGTTCCTAGCTTAGATTTCTTCTTTGAGCAATTTAATTCCTGGTCACTGACCCCAGTTTATTTATTTATTTTCATTAAGAAAGCCACAAGGCTTTGTCTCCCCAGAGTCTTCTCTTCTGCATGCTAAACAACCTCAACTCAGCCTTCTTTCACAGGAATGGTGTTCCAGCACTTGGATCTTTTTGGTGGCCCTCCCCTGGACTTGCTCTACTATATCAATGTTATTTTGCACTCAGGGGACTAGAGCTGGATGCAGTACTACAGGTGGAGTAGAGGGGGAGAATCAGCTCCCTTAAGTTGTTTAACTTGTGACTGTCCCAACCCAGGGGCAGGACCTTGCATTTGGCCTCGTTGAACTTCATGAGGTTCACCTGGGCCCACTTCTCAACCCTGTCCAGCTCCCTTCCCTCCAGATGCACCACTTGGCTCGATGTCATCCACAAAGGGAGGCAGCTGAAGATGGTGGTAGAGTAGAATTAACATTGAAGAAAGACAATTTGTTGTCTCCCCTTGATGTCATTGTACAACTGAATGTGAATACTGTTGGGAAGAAATCAACTGTTTTCCCACCATGTCCTGTCACTTACACTCTGTCCCATAAGCCCCCGTGAGCCCCAAAGACCCACAAATTTTCTCCTGCTTCTTTCATACTAAAATAATACATTATTTGTTTTTTAGTTTTTGGATATATGATTCTTTTTCTTTTTCTTCTTGGCTCTCTCATTCTATTTTAAATGTTTGTTTGACACGATTTATGATTCTGCTGGGTTCATAAGGATAGGATTTCCAGCTTGGCTCAAATAATCTTGCAGATTTCACCATTTACTAATACTGACTTTTATCTTCCGTTTTCTGCTGAAGTAAGTTATGCTGTCCATAATTCTGTTATAACACAGTCAACATATGTCTATCCTGAGTCAAAATTTAATTTTCCCCATGTTTGATATTAGAGTTATTTTGACTAGTTATGTTATTAAAAGCAACAGAAAAAAGCCAATGAAAAATCTTTTCTGTAATTTGATGTTGCAGTACTTGGTCTTGGTTTGAATCTCATTCCTGCAATTTTGAAATCAATTATATTGGCAATATTTTCAAATAAACCCTGTATATTATCACTTCCGATTTACTCCTCCTGTGTGCTTTTAGAATGAATAATCCTAGAAAGAAATGGTTTAAAGGATCACACATCTTCAAACCTGATTTGCGGAGGCACTGTAATGGTTTAAGTGAATCAGGCTTTTATTACTATTTAATTATCAGAAATAAGTGATTAATACTAATATCAAATTATTACTTTGATCTTTGAGCTTTTTTATTGGTAGATATTCAATACTATTTTTCTCATGGTGAAGATAGTAATGCAATATAACTTATATTTATTTTCATGAACTACCCTTTAAATTTTCATCATTGGAATCCCCTTCACCAACACCTTTCCTTGTTTTATATATTATGCAGAATTTTGTGAAGAAGGCACCCTTTCCTTTTCCTGGTTTCTGTCAACTACACAGTGGAATTTGTTCTTTTGCTGCCAGAATGTTTCAGTGATCACTGTAATTCATAAATGTGACTGTGTGTTACCTTCCAATGCTTGGTTCTTTGTTTCCCAACATACCACATTTCAGCCCACCTTTTTATTATATTATTTATTTATTGCCTGTACTAAGGGCAATAAGTAAAGCCTCCACCCCCTATCTTTGAAGTATCCTGGGTTGGAACCCACACTTTACGCTTGTGCAATTGGGAATACCTCCTTAATTTTATTAACAAAGCTCTGGCCTCTCCAGCCTTGATCATAAATATTACACCTGCGTCAGTCTCTAATAGCGTCTGCCTCTGGCAAAAAGGGAATACTTTAGAATGTATTCCTATTACTTTGCATACTTTTTAATTCATTTTTATGGTTTTCCTAACAAAGGCAAACGCAAACTTTCATTAGTTTAAGATATTATTTCAGCAAAGATGATGATATGCTTATAGGGAGATAGATTTATAATCTGCAAAAATAACAGTGTCATTACTATTCCTTAGTAAGCATAAGGAATGATAAAATGGATTAAGGAGTTTCTTCTAATTAAAAAGAAATTTAGCATCAGTTTCTTTATGGCTAGGCTTTAAAGTATTCTGGGATCCAAGTATTACGGATGGAGAACAAAATGCATTTTAAAGTGTTATTCAATATAAGATCCCTTTATTACTGAGGTTTAACATTTGAAATGCAGTTTTTGGCTGACAGGAACAGACACTGTAGAAGCCAAGTTGCTTCAAATGGCTTTCAGATAGACAGAGGCCAAAATCCTCCAGGAGTTGCTACAGACATGAAAAAGTTTCTCAAGCAGCTGCTTTGTTTAGAGCTCTCAGCCACTTTGTCATGTTGGTGGTTTTTTAACGTGCAATAATTGCTGAGCATATTTGTCATTCAGTGCAGGAAAATAAAGCAGGAGCAGGCTGTGGTGTCAGAAGAAGGATAGATAGTAATCTCAGAATTTCCACCTACCCTCTCACCCTCGCAGCGAGCTGAACGGACACTGCATAAGCAAGCAATGTTGTTTGAAAGTCCCATTAATATTTTAGAAGTCTTAAGAATTAATGAATTCTCTTATGGCGAGTGTCAACTTCCTTCCTTTTGCAGTATTGATACATATAGCCGCTTCGCTGAGGGCTTTGCTGGGGGTATTTAAATGCTGAGGAGGGACTTTTCAAGAAGTGCATGCAAAAAAACCCTTAGGGAGCCTCTCTCTTTTGCTTGTTCCTTTCTCATGTTCTTTTTGTATAAGGATTAAAAAGGTCTAAATATTCTGTTAATTAATTTGATTATACTTTTTTTTTTAAAAAAGAGTTTGATTCATTTTATCACAACCTCACATCAGCAGATCATATCAAATAGAAAGTTTTTGATAATTCAAATTATTATTGTTAAAAATAAGTTCTACGTTAGTTACTGTGAGTAACACTGTTGCTATTTAGCCATATACATTTTTATTAACACACACTGGGGCAGGTCTACTTCATTTAAAACCACAGTGGAGGTTTTTTGCTCCACCACTGTTAAAAGAAACTTGAAATCAATTTTATTCTATGTGGAAAATGTATATCCCTTGACATTTAACTTAAGGCATAGCCAGTAAGTTCACATTCATGCGACAGCGTGGTTCAAATTGATGAAAACAATGTATTCTTCATGTCATTATAGATTTGATAAAAATCTGAGCATAATAAACAAAAAATGGGGAGGTGTGTTCCTGCAAGCACTAAGAAAGGTTTGCTGTTATGTTTTTCAAGAAAGATTTTTTTTTCTTCAGCCAATTAATGGAATTATAATGTTTTTACTGTAGAAATTGTTACTAGTCTTTAAGGTGGTGGTTGTAAAAAAGTCAAAAAGAACTAAAAAACACTTCAGAAGCAAATGAACATTGAATATTCCAGTCTGATATATTTACAACACCTGTGCGATGCCAACATGCATTGGAAATTGGAACGGATCAGTAAACAAGGGAAAAAGCAAGTGATTGCTCATCTGAAGTTCTTAAGAAGTAGAAGTAACCAAATTTTGAGGCATATTATACAACTATGACTTAATTTAGGGAAGAACAGCTACGGGCATTCCATGTCTTTCATGATCAGGACACATGATGATCAGGGTCACAAAAAAAGGCAGAACACCAAGTTATACATGAAAAATAAAAGAAACAACAGAATTAATTCAGCGCAAAGCTAGAGATTTGAATAACAGAGAAGATAGTCCCATTTTTCCCAATGAGCATTATTTAAAAATTCCACCTGTAGGCCAAATCAGTCTCCTATGATCCTGCTAGGTTTGACTCTTGAGCATTACTTTTGGATTTTGCTTAGAACAAAAGAATAAAAGACATTTTAATCAACTCCTCTTCTTTTTAATCAGTGCAACGTGTGTTTCATGAACAATTTATGGCACTCGAAAAAACATGGGACTTCTTTCAGATTTGTGAAAAACAAAAGAAAAAAGTATCCTAAAAGAGAACACCATCGCTATGGATAGAAAACAGGCAGAATATGGTAGGATATGAGCAGGCATAATTGCATGCTTTGATATTTATGATGAAAGACCTGAGCTGAAAGAAAAATGACAAAAATGCTATCTTAGCCTTTTATGAAACAAAGAAAACCTGAAGGTCGTGCAATAGTAATTTTCATCATTCCTTCCAAAGCCTTGGCAAGCTTTGAAAATTCATATGTAATAGCAGCTAGCTTTTCTAAGTGAAAGTGCTTTGAAATCATCTTGGGATATACAGTATATAAAAGAAACCTTCATTTTTCAACTGCAACAAAAGCAAAATTATCTTTCAGAACATTAAGCTGACTATTTTAAATTATGTTGTCTTAGCTCTGGAAAAATCTTTCATTACGTTGTACAATTAATTTTCTTAAACTCAGAACATTCTGCTGTATATATTAATTTTGAAAGAAAGTACTTCTGTAAATTAGGAAAAAAGCTCTTAAAATTACAAATTATTCACTAAAAGAGAGCAAAACATGTCTGGCAAAATCCACAAGCTAACAATATAGAATAAAAAAAATGTTTACTCTGAGATTTCTGCAGCTGTATAGCGTGGCAAATTTCATTTCAGTCCAAATTCCTCTATTTACAAAGTAAATGGTTAAATTTAAAGATAGCTACAATCTCAACTTTAAGGATGCCTAAATTGTCTTTAAAGTAGAAGCATATTCAACCTAATAATATTCATTTCTCATCTTCTGAATGGGTGGGATTTATTTTACCCATAAATCGTTCTCTCTGTATTTCTGCATTTGTTTGGACTACTGGGTCTTTTTTCTGTTCCTCCCTGAAATTGAGGTTGAATACTTTTTTAAGCTGTAATTTGACCTCAATGCCTGCTTCCTCCAATTGAGACCGAATCCACAGCAGCAAGAGAAAATATGAAAAAATAACCATCTTAGGGAGGAAAAAGTAGCCAATAGTTGGAAACTATTCCAAACTTCAGAAAAAATTAGTATCTCAATGGAAAAGTAAAAGGAAAGCTGTCCAAACTTCTGATTTTCCTTCAGAATTACCCATTCTGCATCAATTTCCTTTTTTCTTAGTGGTGTTTTAAGAAATTTGCTTTTTAAGAATTTGGAAAGGTACAAAAATTACATTTAATAAGCCAAACAAACTAAGCATCCTGCTGCCTTTTCTGGCAAAGTCAGAAGAAAATGTCATAGTTCAAATAAAATATTTTTTTTAAAGGTGACAAAAGCCTTTATTGCAACTGGTGTTTTGATTATTTTTTGGCACAACTATGCGTTCCTCTCCAGACTATTATTTTTTGCACATGCAGGCAAACCAGTCCTGCATTGTGTAGCATCCAAAAGCTTCTTTGCTTCCAGCGTATTTCATAGAATGGTTTGGGTTGCAACAGACCTAAAGACCATCCAGTTCCAACCCCCTGCCCTGGGCAGGGACACCTCCCACCAGACCAGGTTGCTCAAAACCCCATCCAGCCTGGTCTTGAACCCCTCCAGGGATGGGGCAGCCACAGCTTCTCTGGGCAACCTGGGCCAGGCTCTCACCACCCTCACACCAAAGAAGTTCTTCCTATTACCTAGTCTAAATTTCCCCTCTTTCAATTTAAAACTGTTACCCCTTATCCTATTGCTCCACTCTTTGATCAAGAGTCCCTCCCCATCTCTCCTGGAGCATCTTTAGGGACTATAAGGGGCTCTGAGGTCTCCCTGGACCCTTCTCTTCTCCAGGCTGAACATCCCCAAGAGGTTCTCCAACCCACTGAGCATCTTCGTGGCCCTCTGCTGGACCTGTTCAACAGGTCCATGTCCTTCATGTGCTGAGGACTCCAGAGCTGGACACAGTGCTCCAGGTGGGGTCTCATGAGAGCAGAGCAGAGGTGCAGAGTCACCTCCCTCACCTGGCTGGCAACATTGCTGCTGATGCAGCCCAGGATGCGGTTGGCTTTCTGGGCTGCCAGAGCATATTGCTGACCCACGTTGAGCTTCTTATCCATGAGCACTCCCAAGTCCTTCTCCTCAGGGCTTCTCTTCAGCCATTCTCAGCCCAACCTGTGTTTGTGCCTGGGATTACCATGACCCAGGTGCAGGACCTTGCACTTGGCTCGGTTTAACTTCATAAGGTTCTCACGGGTCCACCTCTCAACCCTGTCTCAGTCACTCTGGATGGGATGGCATCTGTTCCCTGCAATATGTCAACCGTACAACACAGCTTGATGTTGTTGGCAGATTTCCTGAGGTTGTGCTCTATCCCACTGTCCATGCCTCCAACAAAGATGTTGAACAGCACTGATCCCAGTACTGACCCCTGAGGAATGCCATTCATCACTGGTTTCCACTTGGACATCAACATTTCTGGGAAATATGGATGACTAGTGTTTACTTTAAAGACATTCACTTTTATATCTCTTTTCTTTTGATGTAATTTCAGCCTTTCAGAACTGAGAGGTCACATATTAGAAGTTATCTGTTGTACTTAATGGCAGGCACAACCCCATGCTCTACTTGGCTGGATACCATCACAAAATTGAATGTGCAGGATGAACACTGAAGTACAGCTTAGATCCTTGGGGAGGGTTACCAGAGAGAAAGTTTGCTGGTGCAGAATGGAGGGAGGTTCAACACCTAGAGGCAGTGAGGCTCAGACCCAAATAATCATCTTGGGAACGCTACATTTAGATTATTAGAAATGGGGCTAGAACTATTTTTTGATTGGCTTTAGAACTAATAGCTTAGGCATGTAAAATTGAAAAAATGAGAGGTCTAACTGTCTTTCAATGAGAAACAAACTATACGTGAAGACATCCAATGCTCTTGATGACAATAAATATGGAGCCTGATAGTATTAGAAAGTCAAGACAGGTCTCTGCACCCTGAGATACCAAAAGGCACTTAAGTATCAGTTCAATGGCACAGGGTGCTGAGACTTGATCTTTTGTCTGAAGGGGTCACATTTTGATTCCAGCATCTCCAGGACAATTTTAGGTTTTGCCCACCTTCTGGAAGACAAAGGTTTACTGGCAGCTGTGGAGGTCTGACTTCTGCTGTTATCTTGTTGTCTTCTGCTGGTATCTTGTTGTCTTCTCCTTGTCACTCTGCTTAGAAGAGGAAATAATAAAATACTGAAAGGTTCTTCAAAACAATCACTGAAGTCCAGAAATTGCATGGGGATAAATTAAAGTTCCTGCTGTAGTCCAAGCTAAACAGGACACAGTCCTTCATTACTGGCAGAAGAATTGTGTATAAGGCAGTATCAGGCTCCAGCAGGCTGAATTCTTAAGACTTTTACCTGTATGTCAAATTTGTTTGGAATTGGTGGAAGACTTCAAAAGCACGAATGACAGATACACAGGCAATTCGATCATGATAACCTTACATTAGATTAAAAAATGGGGACTAAGCTTCACAAAGCTTAATTGGCCCAATAGACAGTGGTATAAAATACTAGTGATTTTTTTTCAAAATAATTTTTCTCAGATTTTGTTTTTCACTAAGAAAATGTGGCCTCAGAATATGAGCTGACTGTAAGCGATAAAAGAATCTGGGGAGATCTTGGGACAACAGCTCTGGGCAGTGTATGCTGTCCCATTTTGCTCTTTGGAAGTGAGACACACAGTCATCTGAGACTGCAGGATAAATCATTACCGTAGGTAAAGAGGACTGGAGAGAAAAAGAAAGATGCAGGAGAGATTGGACTTCTAAACACAGGCAAATCTTGGGCACATAAGAGGAGTGAGATAATGTTCTGTCATTTTTCAAATAGTTACATTTAACAAGTCACTCTAAAGAAATAATTACATGTAGGAACTGCTCTTCCCAAGCTTTGGCTGTTTCTGTCGGGGTTGAACTAGAAGCTAATGGACACTTCATCTGCTCTGGGTTTCTCGAGAACCCTACATGGATGACAAAAGGCCTGCAAAATAAGGGTCTTATGTCTTAGAAGATGCTGGCAGCAAAATTATCACTTAGGATTTATCCTAAATAAGTTTAGGATTAATCATCTGAGGTTACCTTAGCCACCCTCTATATTCCATGAAAAGAAATAAGCATCACCAAAGGGCAGTTCAGTTCACCTAAGACTCTGAAGGTGCTTATCTCCCTCCATTGATTACCTCTGTGCCCAGTGTGAGCAGAGTACTAATTTAGCTGAATACAATTAGGTCTTAATCTCCTGTTTTGAAGAATTTATTTCCCTTAAATGCACTGATACAATTGCTGCTATTCTTGGGGAAACAAAAACTTAGGTGATTTACTTTATTGAGTGTGTCTGTGCTACTCATACAGTCTTCCAAAGAATAGGACATACCTATTTTACTACTGTCTGAGAAAACTTGAGTCTTGAATTAAAATGTCCAAAAGGGGTGATTAAGTTAAATATTTGACTTGGTTTAGAGCTTATTTCAAATACTACATAACTATTACATGATTATGATCCCACAGGGTCTAAAGGGAGACCAAATAACTCCCTGTAATTTTTCAAATCAGAGACTATTCACAAGGTGGGTGTGGGAAGAAGAAGCCTGTGGAGAGAGCTACAGAGGAGAAATCAGATGTAAGTTTTATAAGGAAGAAGTTTTCTGTTTTACAAAGAGAGAGAACAAGTAGTTTGAAAAGTTTGACAGATACGGTGTAGTTATTACAAAGACCCGTTTTTCTATATTAATTAGTTTCTTGGTCAAAAAGCCCACCAACAACAGAACAAAGCAAAATCGAAATAAAAACAACCAGGCATCCTCTTCAGCATTAAAAAAAAAAACAACCCAAAACATAGCAATACCAAGAATTCTTGGTTGTTTACAAACTCTACATTCAAATGTTTTCATCAAAAGCTTATTTCAGGCAGCAAATGAAGTAATCTTTTTGGAAAGTAATAGGTTTTTATTCTCAGGAGATTCCCCCACAGAGAGGTGGCCACTTCCTTAAATCAGTCAGTCAGGTATGATGATACCTCAAATCCCAACTGCTTGAAGCAAATAAATAATAAATGAAGATGGTATTTGAGTCTGAAAAATCATCCGTGAGGTCGAGATCCCTCCTTTCGGTGCTCTCTGTCAGGTGCGTAGTGTGGAAGGAGAAGCGAAAGGTGAGGAGCTTGACCATGCACTGCACTCCGGCTTGTGAGCTCAAAAGTGGCCACTCACCATGAACCAAAAACATCACTGAAGGCTGGGGTTTTTGTGTTTCTTTTTTTTTTCCTTTTTTTTTTTTTTTTTTTCTCTTNTTTTTTTTTTTCCCTTCATTCCTTACAGTCTAAGGTTTGCTTTCACTCCAGGGGAGTAGAGAGTCAGAAAATGCAGGAAAGAAAAGTTAGCATTCTTTCTGAGCACAAACCTGCTGCTAAGCTGGTATTTTGTATTGATTTTTCCTGAAGCCTGTAATCTTGAAAGCTTGTAACAGAGGATGAGGTAAATATCATTTTATTTGCTCAAATAGGTTTAGATTAGATTGAGATGAAAAACTAGGGACAGGCCAAATTAGGACTGAAAGCAGCAATTACAGATTATTGTTTCCAGCAGTAACTAGAATAGGTTATTTCACTGATAAAAAGGCTTGCTGAAAGAAAGAATAGGTGATTTTCCTTAGAGCCTTAAAATAATATCAAGCAAAGAATAGACAAGGAAAATATAAACAGAAATTCATACCGAACTTGTTACGTTGCATGTTAAAAAAGTCAGGCTACCTGTAGAGTAAATTAACATGTGAATTACGCAATTTGCTTAAAATGCACAGTGGAACAATACATCCTGGGAATGCATATTTCTGAATGTACACAATATGGGTGCTTGGCAAACTAGTGATATACTTTTCGTTGTGTACATTTTTTCCTCATCTTGTTGAAAAACAAAGCATAGCATTCAGCCTGGAGGATAATAATAAAAATCAGCTCTTAAAAGTAATTCTTTCGATAAAATAGTTTCTGAGGGGGGAAGAAAAAAAAAAATGTGTACAAAAGCGTTCAAATGATACTGACAATAAGGCATGGAATTTAAAAGGCTTAACCATGTCTTATCTTAGAGTCTGTTTTATTTCTTCATCTTCTGAGCACTTCAAACATATGAGCTGTTATTCCATCTTTAGATCAGTAACTTTGAATTGTTCTACCTGTCATTCTGCAGTGACTAGCACAGCGAGATGTCATACAATGATTGTTTGCACTTTCATTCTTTCACATTAAATGGCAATCATCCGGTCCTTTTGATTTGTTTCTTTTATTTAGCCCTGAAGTTTTTACACTAGAATCTCATTAAAGCTGAACTAGTGTACTCCTGTCAAAAAACTAATGGAAAAAAGTTTAAAAGAGAAATGTTTCACCTCTATTGTCACTTACTGGTGGAGTTGCATTTATCAGGATTTGCAGAGTTTACTTCTTTAGTCTACGTTCTTTTGGCCTCGTTCACCTCTCTCTGTTTTTTCCCCCCACTGTTGTACAAAATTAGGATGATATGTTCTAATAAACCAGACACCTAAATAACATAACAACAAAAAGAACAACAGATTTGATCTCATGGAAACAATTCTTTTTCTTTTCATAGGGCAGATATTTCCTGTGAGTCAAGGATATTTCCTATGCAAAGGACTGAGCATTTCATTGAACAAACATTGTTTACAGATGTATAACTGTATGTCTGAGCTGCAGGAACAAACAAATTAGACAAATCCTCTGTTGCTGGTGTTTCCAGGCATATATGATAATATCCTTTGTCATTCATGCAGACAACTATGTCCCACCCTTGAAAATAACTCTACAACCTTTTTCCCCTCCAGCAACGTTTGGGTTTTGATCCAGGTAAGGCTACTAATTACAGCATCTGAAAAAATTGATTACTGAGCTCTTCATAAGAGGTCTCAAATTACACAGAAGTTATTTATGCAGGAGTATGGCTTGCTCTATCAGGAAAAGAAAAATCACACAAGACCCATTTAATCTATGGTATGAAGGACAATGAAAAATATATCCATTCAATAAGAATCTTCTTTTATCTTATGCTGCTGCACTGACAGATAAGAGAAATATATCATGTGGATTCTGATCCCTCTATGAGTTCCAGAAAATAAGATAAGGGTCTGCAAAATGCTGGCAAATTAATCCCAGTGAAATTACTAACCATTTTGTCTAAAGATTCGGTAGTCAGGAGGGATAACTTAGAGGTCACCTTTACTATTAACGCTAAGGGTTTTCTGGCCGGTATTGTGGCATACATTGTACATCTAAATGCCCGATCTAAAAATGAATTCCTCAGCATTTCTGAATATGCTCCATAGATTTAACTCAAACGACACAAGGCTTTTTCCTCCCATGTAAAACGTTTTAAGCCCTCTGTCTCCCATTTGCCTGTGCATAAATGATGACCTCTTCCTTAGAAGCTCAAATGATGTGCAAGCTGCTAGATGTCAAAGGATCTCTGTGGCTTGAACACAAAGATAAGATAGCACTTATTAATAAAAAAAATATGAAATTGCTCTGACATGTAATTGTTACAGAAAATGCCTATTTAAGAAATGCATATATAAGAAATAATGACCAAAAGGGAGGGCATTTCTCAGCAGTTAATGACTAGATAGAAAAGTTAATGGCTGCAGGTGAAGTCAAGGTCGCATAACTCAGCCTGTCATTAATATCTTGGAAATGCCCAGCCAGGAGGTCATCACTGCTATTATGAGCCATAGGGACATAAAAATATAAAGAAAAAAAAATAATTACCTTTTTGTGTTTTGAAAAGTTAGAACTAAAACTGTAGGTTGCCATGGATATGTTGCTATGTTTACTAGAGCTCTATCCATGCAGCAGTTAAAGGCCAGGGGTGCAATTCAGCCCGGTGCCGAGCCAAAAACAATTAAAGCACCCAGCCCCAAAAGCAAAGCTCAGAACAAGGCAAGATCAAAGTTCAGGGATATCACAACTGGAAAAATATTCCCTCAGGTTTATTTTTAGCAATGAGGATTTCTGAGGCAATAATTTTAAGGTAAATCATGCCTTTTAATAAATTTGTTTCCTAATTTTGCCCATTTAAATTATTATCTGATTTTTAGGTATACATTTACAGCTTTGTAAATGAAATAGATAATATACCACTAAGTCCACATTTATTCTTTAATTTCTGCCTTATTTTTACCATTCTTTTCCCTCATGGATTTCCACAATAATTTCTTATTTGTTTATTCCCTCTTAACTCTTTTAATTAATACAAATATAACATAGAGACTTATCCCTGCTGAAATGAGGAACCCAATGTCTCTTGGACTGGCTTCAAAATGTAAAAGTATAGCAATATTCTTTCCTCATTTTATTTTAAATTGGACTCTTTATATGAGTTGCTTCTTCCCTGCTTTTATGTTCTAAAAGAAGATAAGTATCATTATCCAACTTAGTTCATTATAATTCATTATCTGTATGTCTCAGTCATGTCCTCCCTTTGTCTTACACCCTGGCCTATGTGCTATCAAACAAAGAACAGAATGACATGCAAAGACGTGCAAAACACGCCTTTCTAGACCTTACAGCTTAAAACATAGTTTGGGTGCAAGTTGGTACACTTAAAATGCTAACCTATGTCGTTTTAGACCCGTTCAATAACATGAAGTATCTCTCACTGAATATGAGATTATAGTATCTATTTAATCTCTTCAGTACAGAGTTCTGAAATTTATTTTCAAAAAGCCTGAAAAAATTTGAAAAAGAACCCTGAAAGTAATTCTCATTTTCATAGAATTGAGTTGTACAATCGTACAGCTGCACCACGTAGCTTTATTTGTCAGAATGGTTTTGAATCTACTTGATCTGAATGTCTTTTGCAGTTGACAATAGTGTAACAAGCAGAAAGATTCATGCCAAGCAAAGTCCCAAGGATAAGCATGAAAATAATGAAAATGAGGTTGATGGGTGTTAACCTAAGCGTCTCACAATTTTGTGGCTCTGTAGTGATATACCATCTCCATTATTCAGATTGAAACATGCTTATTCAGAAATACTGCTCTCTGGATTTATGTAAGACCAGGTAAAACACAATTACACAAGAATTAGACAGCACTCAGCAATCACAACACTCTGTCTGGAACTGAGACCCGAGTTGGATACTTGAGAACTGGATACACTCCCACAGAAAAATCAATGGTAAGATTCTCAATGAGTCTGGTGTGACTTTGATCAAATTATTTCCTTTTACTGAGTACCACAACCAAGGTAAAAAAAAATAAATAATCCCCAAATCCAAACATATATATTTGTATGTATGTAGTCACACACGTATATTATGTAAAAGCTGTCTGAAAGAACCAACGGACACTGAGAAGCGCCTGTTGATTTTTTTAAACCTTGTGTGCTCAGACACTCAGAGTGCCATCAAATTACTTCCAAATTATGAATATTATGCAACAACAAATCCTATTTACCATCCAAATGGTTGTTCAATACTGTAGATGGTCCAACAACATTTTTGAACTTCTAGTTAAACGTCCAGTAGGAAAATGTGGTGTATTGATTCCTCAGGGAAGGTTTGCAAACCAGATAAGCCTTCCAGCAAAGCCTCATGATTTGCAAATCCAGGGATACTCAGAAGAGAAATGGAAAGAAAGACAGCCTCAGAAGCAGAACCCCCAGTATTACCCTTCTTTTTCTTAAAATCTTACAGGTGGCACATTGAATGTTTCCAGAATCTTTTTATGGCCTCAAATTGCACCAAGGGAGGTTCAGTTTGGACATTAGGAAAAAATTCTACTCAGAAAGGGTTATTGCTCATTGGAATGGGCTGCCCAGGAAAGTGGTTGAGGCACTATCCTTGGAGGTATTTAAAAGACGGGTAGACATCGTGTTTAGTGACATGGCTTAGTGAGGGGTTTTTATCAGAATTAGGTTGATAATTGGACTAGGTGATCTTAAAGGTCCCTTCCAACCTTGACAATTCTATGATTCTGTGATCTACATTTCCATGGCAAAAAGGAATGTACACCTCAGAAGTGGACCCAAGGTCAAAATCAACATGAAGTATTCACCCAAAAACCAAATAGCATCTCCAAACCTAATAGGCTCAGGATCCCACAGGCTACGTCTGCTATGGTTATTCCCAGAAAAACATCAATAGATTCATTTGTGTAAAACTTACTTTACATTAGTAAATTTTAGTTAATTTACATTAGTAAAGTAAGTTACTAAAAGTCTCGATTCAGTTTCAGGATTATGAGGAGCTCATTCCTTTGGAGGGAGTACAAATGTCAATCAATTGGAAATGAATGGATAAAAAATTATTTTTTCTCTGTTAAAAAACCCCAACGAAACACAGAACATATACTGCCAAACCAGTTTGATCTTATGAAGACAGATGCAACTCCAAGTAAAAGCTTGTGCTAGGATGAAGACAGATTTTAACTTGGTTCAGAAGGCATTGATCTTAGTGCTTATCCAAACACAGCAATCATTTCCTCAATGTGTATTTTTCACAAGTAGATCAACACAAGACTATGGAAATTCCCGAATATGGGATGAGATAACAAATCCATGTATTAAACTGACATTCCAAAACGTAGTTGTTCAGAATGAAACAAAATTATAACTAATACCTTAAAACTACAAAAAGAAGATAAAAATAAAGACATCTGAAGCATTTAGAACACTGGAATTATTTTCAGTTTGAATAATTTAATTATTATATAGTTGAGATTTCTATTTATGATGTGTTTGTGCAATACATTGTCAGGAAAGACTCTCCTGCAAACAAACCATCTTCATTTGGAAATACTCTTCTGAATTAGCAAAAAAGAATTTGGGCCAGTTTGCTTAGTACCCTTTAGTAACAAATAGATATAACTCCTCCAAAAAATACATGAAGTAATTTAAAAATGGTAAGGCACAGCATGGTGTGACGGGGAGTTAATCAGAGCCCTGAAGTTGAAGTGTCCCGCTACCTCACAAAGAATGTTCCAGAGGGTTTCCAAACTCGAGATCTGTGCTATTAAAAACAGAAAATAAATAAAAAAGCAAAAAGTCAGAACAAATATTCTCCGTAATTTAAAGAGAGAAAACCTGAATCTTTTTTGCGAGAGATTAAATAAAAGCTCTTAAGCTAACAGGCTTATCTCATCCTTGCAGGTGGGCCCTTTTTTCTAGTCTGGTTTTCTGGTTCAGCTTTCATTTGTGACCAGCATTTCTTAATTCTACAATCTCAGTCTCTAGAAAAGCTCTCAATTTCCAGAACCCCACTAGTTCTTATGGTAATTTGCAGTGGTTTGAAAGCCACAGCCTCTGTACTCCTGTGATTAATTACACATCAACTTTCTTAAAAAAAACCCACCAAAACCCAAAATAAAAGCCTCTTTTACAAAATTGCTCTTCTCTTCTTGTGGATTACCAATTTTGGCATCTCCTGAACATAAAGAATCTCAAAGCATACTAGGTTCTGGAACACAGTACTGTTCCTTGTACATATCCCTCCTCCTATGCTTATTTCTGTAAACATCAAAATATCTAAGTAGGCTTTCTCAGAGTGGAAATTATTTCAGTAACAAAGCATATGAAGCACTATTTTTTGTCTCTATTATGAAGGAGAAGTTACATGTTTCCCCTGGAGATACAATGCAAATGATTTGAAATATTTGATATTTATTTGATGAGTTATTATACTTGAAAAGGGACATTTTTGCTCACAGATTTGAATTGTATATGTGGCTCTTCTTTATTTATTTATTTAGAGAATGAAGGGAGATAAAATGAAGAAGGTGAAATAAAATGCTGTGGAAGGGTGTTCCTCAGATATACGTTTCATGAAACAAATTCCCTTCTTTCTTACATTGCTCTTAACAGGTCGTTGCTAAGATTTGCATCTTTTCTCTCAGCTGACCTCTTCCCAGATACTCTGGCATTTGCTGCGTTTCTGGAAGAATAGCTTTGTGAAATCAGAAGTCTGTCTGATCAGACAAAGCTTTCCAGCCACGCGGTTCTGCTGCTCTGATCCACACCTATACTGATGTGCCAACTTACCTTGGGATGACTTCTGGGTGAGAATTTAATCAGTCAGAAAGACACCAAAAGAAAGGAATTGGGAGCTGAATTTTACTTAACAGTCAGGCAAAAGGAAAATTTCCAGAGACTACTAATACATTGTTTGTGTAATACGTAAATGAGTTGAGCAATTGCTTTCAAGGCACCTAGAAACATTTCTTGAGCCAGTCTTCATAATTTCTTGGTAAGTTTATTTATTATGAGAGAAAAAAATACAAAATTAATTTTTTTTTTAATTAATGATAACTCTTTCCCCTAATAAAAAAAAAAGGAAAGAACGAAAACCACCTGTATAGCGTCTATTGAATTTTACAAAGCAGAGAAGCAAGATTAAATCTGTACAGCAGATCTAAAGAAAAAGGAATAAATAACCTGGGGTAAGACCTCTGGAGACCAATTTAAATGGAAACTGAAAAGCAAAGGGTTCAATTGGCCTCCTATACATAAACATATCTTTGGATTTATTATAATTACTTTTAAAGCCAGAGAGGATCCCAAACTGATTTATGAACAGTGTAATAGCTGGGATTGAAATATCAGGACGGGTTATAAAAAGAAGAATATCATCCACATACAGTATTCATTTATGTTCCTGCTTGTGTGCATCAGTAAAGATACAGTAAGTTTATGACGTTTCTAAAAGCCTCAGGAAGTGTTTTGAAAGATAATGTGGAAAAAGGAGGAAAAGATGGACAACAATCCATAAGTACAAAAGTCAGGAAAAAAAAAGATTCAAAAGGATTCTGTATATTTTTTTTCTTATTACTATTTTTTTTTTCCTGAGCAATATTGAAGTTCAGGCTCATATCTCCAAATAGATGTCTGTGCAGTTCAGATTCACCAACACCCAGAAAGTGTAGCATTTTTATTCACATCAAATACTATCATTGCATCTAGAGAGACTGCAAGGGCATTATTCTTAACCTTGTCTGACCATTGCATTAGATTACTCTCATAAAATCTCAGAAATACTGGACCTTTATGTAACAGCCTGCTTAAAAGCTGCTTCTCTCTTAAGGCAAGCTGAGTTTGAATAATCCTGTTTACAATGCATTTCCAATTGTCTATTTTTATTTCAAGTCTAGTAAAAATGTGATTTAGTTTCTTTTTTCTTCTATTTTTTATCTTTTTGTTACGTTGTAAAACACAATGACCCTTGTAAAAATGCATTAGAGGTGCTTCTAAAAGAATTCACTCATCTGCATGCTCCCTGAGTCTTGATTAATTTTCTAGGAAACCTACCTCCTTGCTATAAGGTTGCATTTTATTTTAAAAAGTGCTGGAGAAAAATAAAGGCATAAGAACTTCACTTTTTTTTTAATCATTATTGTTATTATTAAGTTCCCCCCCCCAGTTCATTTAACTGATCCTTTGCAACTTTCATACCTCTGGTATACAAGTATCCATGTGTGGCAAGATTGGTTTTAAGCTTGGGCAGATGGAGGGAAAAAGAGAGAAGAGTAAAGAGGACCATGTGTGAGCACGTGTGCAAGAGAAAGAGCAGTGCAAAATCTCAAATCAGTGTGGACCATTCCGATAGATTTTCAGCACCTGCAGCTACCATTGAAGTGAATGGGAGTTCTGGGAGTTGCTAGGAAAAAAGGAAGAAAGAATCCTTTAAAACTCACTAAAACACGAGTCCTAACATGTTTCACATTAAATGACAATCTTCATATTTACTCATAAAAATATTCCAATGTTTCATTGAAATAATTGCTTATCTAGGAACCCATGGTCTCTGCTTTAGCCCTGTGGACTGTGCCAGAATTCCCTCTATTGTTCTCTATATTTGAGGCAAGAATACATAATATATTTTTCCGAGAAAAAATAAAGCAGGTTAAAGAGCAATAATCATCCATCCTTAAAGCAGAGATGGGTGAGCTTCAGAAGTTAGTTTTCTGATTGCTTCTATAAAAATATCAAATGAAATATATCCTCATTCTCTTATACATTTTTTTCATCTGCAGATAACACAAATGCTGTTCTGGAAGCAGTGATTTAGTGAATTAGAGGCTCTGCGATGTTAGCTCATCTAATTTAAATCCACTAAATACAGACGTTCTGAAGGTACCTAAAAATTAAGAAGCATTTACCTCTCTCTAATTCTCACAGGAAGAGTGATAAAGTCTCACTGAGTTTGTCTCTATGTAATGGGCTCCTAAAGGGAATCCTGAAATAGTAGGCTTCCAGTTATTTATACTAAATAGTTAAAGTTCTCCATTTTCATACAATTCTATGATCACAATTTAAGGGACCAATGCCCTTTCTTATTTTTGACATATAAAAACCTGTCCAACTCAAAATACATACTCACAGGTTGTTTGCTGATTCTATCATATCACAGACACCTTCACGGGGTTCAAAAAATACCCCTTTAGTATTTGTTTTGGGAAGATTCTCTACTTTTCATCTCCCTGGGAGGACAGGGTCTTATTCTCCATTCAATAAATAGGAATAATTCTTTCTGGACTTGCTTGGTCTCTCCTGTACCATGGAACAGGTATATCCTTCTTTCCATTGACTGTGGTGGTCATCATCACTTTCCATCTCACTGCTGCTTAGAATCCTACCTCTAGCCAGGCAGTTGGCCCTTCAGATTGAGGACTTCCCTACAAAAGAGGGGTTTCCAAAAGGCAAGTCCTTTATCTGACCTGTTCACAAATGGAGTGATGATCATTCGCTGGGAATCCCTTCGCTGGGACACACCTCATGATCTTCACAACACGTCACACCCCTCTGCAGAGTGGGGTCTGCCCAGTTTCTGCTCTGCGCTGATTTCCAGATCCTAGGCCATAAAAGTTAGAGGAATTTTAATTTACTAGTTTTATTGCTCTAGAAATTACTCCCTCACTTTAGCTAAAGACAAAGGCAGATTTGAACTCTAAGCTACCAAAAGGCAAAATGAATCATAGAATCATAAAATCATAGAATTGTCTGGCTTGGAAGAGACCTTTAGGATCATCTAGTCCAACCACCAACCTAACTCTCATGAAAACCCACACTAAACCATGTCTCTATGCAATGTGTCAACCCGTCCTTCGAATACCTCTGGGGATGGTGCCTCAACCCCTTTCCTGGGCAGCCCACTCCAAGCCTTAATAACCCTTTCAGCATATAAAATTTTCCTGATATCCAATCTGAACCTCCCCTGGTGCAACTTGAGGCTGTTTCCTCTTGTCCCATCACCTGTTCCTTGGGAGAAGAGAATGATCCCCTCCTGGCTACACCCTCCTTTCAGAGAGTTGGAGAGAGTGAGAAGGTCTCCCCTTTCTCTCCTTTCCTCCAGGCTGAACACCCCCAGCTCCTCAGCCACTCCTCATAAGACTTACTTTCCAGATCCCTCACCAGCTCCGTTACCCTAACATGAAGGTATAGTCTCTTGAGAAGCTTGTTCAATTTAAGCCTACAGTGGTGTGATACAGGCACTGGTTATCTTTCCATGTGTAGATTGATATCCTTATTTAAAGGAAGGAAAGAGCATTTAGAGTACCCTGACTGGGGACACTGACCGTGTATGCGTTTTGCTTAACATGTTCCTATCCTCTCCTATAACTAAATACACAAATGAAGCCTCAAAAGGTGTATTTGCTTTTTACCTTAGGATGTTTATTAAAAGATAGATTGTGACTATTGTAGTAGGCAGCTGGTAAAAGTGGTCTGAGTGAAGGGTGAGTGCAAGTTTTGCTGAGCAATGAAAGAGTAAAGATGGAAGTACTTGTCCCCCCACACGGTGGGGTTTGAATGCAATCGTACTCTTTCACATTGTGAAAACAGGCTTTGTTACCATGCTGAATTTAGAAGGTAGGAAAGGGCAACTAACAGGTCAGTCTGCAATTTCTGTATCTTTTGTATGGTTGAGTATGTAACATTCCAGTTGGAAAATTATAACTAAGGAGCATTTGTCTCCAGCCTTTCAGTGAGTGTGCGGGACCAGAGACGTGCACTAAGCAGTGACATTTCTCTTCATTATGTAACTGCTTTTTAAAATGCATCTGAGCTTGAATGAGCTGACCCTTTGCTGAACTGTGTACCTGTGTGTAGGTAGAACAATTTTGAACTACTTACTCCAAGGACAGCAGTTTGTTTAGTAAAACCATATTATCTGCTATTGATAACTACACTCCACCTCCTGCTTTATCACTTTTATCATCACACACCTTTCTAAAGTGCTCATGACTACAGCATCTGCTCACTCTCCTTTTCCCTTTCCTTTACCTTCTTGTGATATGAGCAAGGATGAGCTGCTTCCCACACTGCTGAAATGATGAATGCATCCAAATTCCTTGCAGATTTTCAGAAACAATGAATAATGAATTTTTTTTGGACATAAGAACCAAAGGGTAGAAGCATAAAACAAAGAGCTAATCTTTTCAGTTCTATCTTGAAACTTGTTGATCTGGATAACATGGTAACCTATAATTAGCATCTCAGACTTCAAGGTATTCTCCTTGCCTTTTTTATAAATTTGTCCTTCATATTTCTTTTTGGAGTCTATGTTGGCAAGGTCAGTCCACACAAGTTGCCTTCTTGCTCTTCATTGGCTCCCAGAAGCTGGACAGGGAGGTAGGAAAGGTAAAGCAGGAAGGTCTAAGATTATCCCAAACAGTAATTAAGCATACAATGAAAAAAACCTGCTTTAATTTTGGGGGAGAGCCTTGTCTAAAGGTTTTCTGTACATAGTTAAGCTTAGATGTTACTATAAAAATGATATTAACAGTGAGCCGAAATGCCGTGCATTAATCTGTTTCATTGAGATTGAAATAAAATTAATAAACTCCTTTTTTACATACTCATTATTCTCGATTTCTAAGTTTTTGCACATTCCAGTATCTCTGACCTTGCAAAAACATTGTCTTTTGTTTAACTTAAATCATGGTAATAATTCAGTTGATATACTCCTGCCCTTCAGGTTGAGAAAATGTATAAACATATGAAGAATTAAGGACTTAATTTATTTTCCTGGAAACCAATTAAGTTGCAGATAAATGAGCTAGCCAAAAAAAAAAAAAAAAAGAAAATAAAATTACAGTGCATGAAAAACTATTTCCAAATATAGATTTGAAATGGTCATTTGCAAAACTCCATTTAGAAACAGTCTATGCCAATGAGATTTTGTTTTCCATCATATTCTTTAATATAGAGGGGTTTTTTTTGTTTCTTTTTACAACTGGCATTGTTTTTCCAAATAAATTTTTGCTAATACACACATATATATATACACACACATCCAAACGTTTTGGTTTTCTCCTTATTGTTTTCACAAAATTTAATTATCTCATGAAAGAAAATGAGCAATAACTCCATTCTGACTGTATGGTTTCTGGATCATCCAAGTTTAGCTAAATTATACTTCCCATACAGTCAAGAATGTCTTATTTTGATTTTAGAGACTTAATGTAAATGTTTTCCCAACCTTCCAGACTAGCACGTGGCGTGACCACATGCACAGAGATATTTCTGTCATCTGAAACCCACAAAACTCTTCAGAGGCATTTTCTCCTTACATGGTAAACCCATAAATGGACAACTATTAAATAATATTTAAAAGAACATACATTAAGACTGGTCCTTATGTCATTCCTACCCTAGTATATAAGCTTCAAAGTTCCTTTTCCTTAACTTCCTCTCAGAAGACAGAAAATTAACATTAAGTGTAGTTACTTTAATAAATCAGGGATCTGGGTCTCTCTAGCTTGGAGGAGACTGAGGGATGACCTCATTAATGTTTATAAATATGTAAAGGGTGAGTGTCAGGAGGGTGGAGCCAGGCTCTTCTCAGGGACATCCAATGATAAGACAAGGGGCAATGGGTACAAGCTGGAACTGGGAGGTTCCACTTAAATATGAGGAAAAAACTTCTTCACAGTGAGGGTGAGGGAACACTGGAAGGGGCTGCCCAGAGAGGTTGTGGAGTCTCCTTCTCTGGAGACATTCAAAACCCGTCTGGATGCATTCCTGTGTGACCTGTTGTAGGTGTTCCTGCTCTGGCAGGGGATGGGACTGGATGAGCTTTCAAGGTCCCTTTCAATCCTTGATGTTCTGTGACTCTCTGTGACTCTGTGTGTGCAGTGGCTTGAACCCAAAGAGTATTTTTTTAGCTCTGTATATTTTTGGCAAATTTTTAGTGCACTTACCCTAATACCCATTTATTGTGGAGAAACTGCATTGCAGTTAATGATTGTTCTTCTGAATGTTATTTGTCCATACATACCGTGAGTAGCACAGGAAAGACAGGAATGTTTTCCTGGGAAGGGCAAGTAAAATGGACAAGATATTAAACATGGAAAACCAGGAGTGCTTCCAAATTACACTTGACAAAATCAAAGGAAATAAAGAGAAGAGAAAAAATTATAATAACATTGGAAAGGGCTCCCTATTTTGTATTATTATTGCCCACTTGAAATTTGCTTCAGGTGAGTTCCACCCAGGGAAGTAGTTTACAAAAATAACCCCAAAAACCATGAAAAGAAACAAAAAAAGAAACGACCCAAACTCTATTGAATTATCTGTTAAAAATCTCTTCAAGATTACACAGATGTGTAAAGATTTTCTCAAAGACAAAAACTAACTGCCCTGCTAACAGAAGCTCCCTAAATTGTATCAAAACTCAGTTTATATTCCCACAGATGTCTAACAAGCTGTGTATATGGTCTTGGATTATAGACTGGGAAAAATCAATAGTTTGCTGTCTCAAAGGCACCAATATAGATTATGAATCACAGCCAGGAAGTTGTCAGTGATCTCGGCTGCCAACAGTGTTTCAGTAAAGATATTTGCTAGCTCATATTCTTTTAATGTGCACCTTTCATATATGAAACAGAACAGGTCACCTTTTTGACAAAAAAAAAATTAAAAAAGGGAATTTTAGTCAAAACTGTAGTAGATCACAAAATAATAAGCATCCAATCAATGTCTTTTTACCAGAAGGTGAGGGGGTTTTGTGTGTTAGCTGTTTTTTTTTACTCCCAGAAGAAGACCTCCCTCTCACATTTTTCTCTGTTTAGTCCATAAATTATTTGTATCTGCTGAAACCTGTTCATACGGTTGTAGGAAGTCACAAAAGAACTGAGAGGAATTCACTGAAGGAAAGCAATGGCAGGATTTTTCTCTATTATTCTCTGACAATTATCTTGTAATACAGGAATATATAAGATCACCCCCAGGAACAGAGAGCTTTTTAATGTGAGGTAGCCTCTTGCACCGCAGCTACACAAATTGTCCATGGAAACACCCCACCCTCACGGCTTTTCAAAGCTGTACATTTAGTAAAATTACAGAACTAGTAAATAGAGAGGATTTTGCTCCACTTCATTGTTTCCAGAAGCATTTCAATATATAATAAGAGGTACAAAAAGAATGAACTTTCTTCGTATAGTAAAAGTATATTTTGAGGTACTCCTACTTTTCAGCATTTAACCTACACGCTTTGAATATCCCTCTGAAAGCACAAACTGCTTTCCATTGACTGCATAGAGAATGGAGTCTAGAAGTTCTAAGTCTTCAAGAGAATAAAGTAACTATTTCTGTGACATAAATAAAAAAAAAAACAAAAACAAAACAAAAAAAAAAACAAAAAACAAAACAAAACCAAACCCCAACCTCAGCTCTCCAACACATGGCCATTCATCGCCACACTAGAGTGCAGTTTTGAGGGAAGGCTCTGGGCTTTGTCAAGTTATGAAGGCTGTAAGAACTTGAGCACACCAATAAATCAACTCTGGAAAGATAAATGAATTTAAGAGAAATCAGCTGTAGCATTTTAAGCTGCACAGGGAACATCATCTGACCCCAAAGAAGTGATCATATTTAGATAAAAAAATTCCCATAGGCTTCCTTATTTGGATCTGGAGTGACCACAAGGGGAATTAGGCACTACTTGTGCGGTACATATTTCTTCTGCTTTTCCTTCCTCTTGGACACCATAGCATGTGTGAGCCTCTTCTGCTACATTGATGGCTAGAGATCAGGAGGACTGAGGGAAAGACAATGAACACCATGTGAGTCCAGGTGCTCTACATCTTTCCCTGGTACATTTGCTGACTGCAAATTGAATACTTCCATAGCAACATTCACGGCCTGGGGACTTCTTTATGGTTGGTGTTACGTGTTGTAAAGTGACAGCACTGATTTCCAGAGTAAAGCTATCAGGAGAAAGCAAAGGGTTATTGAGGAGACTGGCCTTGCAATGATTGATCCAAATGCAAGGCAAATTCTGCAGGACTCGTTGTACTGTGGTTAACCAGTTCTCTAGACATGCAGTTAGGGTAATCCTCAAGGACATTCAACTCCAAGCAGAAAAGTAATTTCTGAGTTGCCTTTTTGAGAAAGACACAGAAAACTGATGATAGAAACTGGATATATCTACATAATTTTTGCACTACAGGAGACAGAATCAAATTGAGTGAGAATAATTAATGTCAGGCGAATGAGATAGCTTTTTTGAAAGAAAAATTCAGACTGATTTTTTGCATGAGCAACATTCTTCAAGATCTTGGCCATCTTGTGTTTTTGCATCATCTAGTTTAGCTGAGGGCTTACATCAGCATCTCCTGTGCTTTTATACTGATTGAAATTGTGATTATAACAATATTTCTAAATATGTAAATATATAAATATTTCTGACAGAAAAAAAAATTCTCTTTAACTGTAGAATCATTTAGGTTGGAAAAGACCTTTCAGATCATCACATCCAACCATTAACCTAGCACTGCCAAGTCCACCACCAGATAGTACCCATAGTGCCACATCTACCCATCTTTTAAATACCTCAACGGATGGTGGTACCACCACTTCTGTAGGCAGCCTCTTCCAAGGCTTGACAAGCTTTTCAGCAAAGGAATTTTTCCTAATATCTCCCTTGGCGTAACTTGAGGCTGTTTCCACTTCTCCTATTGCCTGCTGGGATTAAAAAACGATACACCCCACCCCACCCTCCAGCTGCTCCAGCCCCTTCATTGTTTGGTATTTTTGTTGCCGTTCTTTGGACATGCTTGAGTTCCTTAATGTCCCTCATCAACTGAGGGGCTCAAAATGGAACACATTATTTGAGGTGGAGTTTCACCAGTGCTCAGTACAGGTGAGTGGTCACTTCCCTAGTCCTGTTAACCACAGCATTTTTCATAGAAACTGGCATGCTGCTGGCCTTCTTGGCCACCTGGGCACACTGCTGGCTCATATTCACTCAGCTGCTGACCAATGCTCCCAGGTCCTTTTCCGCCAGGCAACATTCCAACCACTCTTCCCCCAGCCTGTAGTGCTACATGGGATTTCTGAATCTACTTTCGAAATCAAGTTTCAGAATTTGGTACCTATATGATTAACTTGGATAACCCTGTGCCTCTTGTTCTTGATAATACATAGTTTGGTTTGGTTTATTTTTATAGCACTTTCTTACACTCGTTCAAGTTGGAGGAGAAAAGCATATGGCAAAAAGTAGCTGGAGCTTGGTGGCACATATGAACATCTTCAAATTAATTACTAGCACTTGTGTCCCACTCTGAGGCTTAGTCTTTTAGAATCATAGCCGTAGAATAGTTAGAGTTTGAAGGGACCTTAAAGATCACCAAGTCCCAACCCCCCTGTCCTGGGCAGGGACACCTCCCACCAGACCAGGTTGCACAAAGCCCCATCCAGTCTGGCCTTGAACCCCTCCAGGGATGGGGCTTCCATAACTTCCCTGGTCAACCTGTTCAGTGCCTCACCACCCTTACAGCAAAGAATTTATTTCTGGCATCTAGTCTAAATCTTCCCTCTTTCAAACAACTTTAAAGCCATTACCCGTCATCCTGTCACTCCACTCCCTGACAAAGAGTCCCTCCCCAGCTCTCCTGGAACTCCCTTCAGATGTTGGAAGGGGGCTCTAAGGTCTCCCCGGAGCCTTCTCTTCTCCAGGCTGAACAACCCCAGCTCTCTCAGCCTGTCCTCACAGCAGAGGTGCTCCATCCCTCTGATCATCTTCATGGCCCTCCACTGGACCTGTTCCAACAGGTCCATGTCCTTTCTATGTTGAGGACTCCAAAGCTGGACACAGTGCTCCAGGTGGGGGTCTCACGAGAGCAGAGTAGAGGGGTAAAATCACCTCCTGCTGGCCATGCTTCTTTTGATGCAGCCCAGGATGGGGTGGGCTTTCTGGGCTTTTACTACACTCAACAACGAAACATTATTAGTACACTCATTTAGATATGCATTTTACACTTGATCAAGTTTAGCACTTTTGCACTGGCATTTAACACAGTGATGGTGTTACCCACTAGCTGTAATCTGCATTCGTCCATCCACAATCTCTTGAGTGGAAAGAAAGAAATATATGTTTCTCTAGTACTTCTCTTTTTTCCCTGAATGAAATAAAAAAAATAGAATAAATTGTTTGCTTGTTTGGTTGGTTTTTGGTGTTGTTTTTTTTTTTTTTGCAGCTGATTGTTCTCTCTATTACTTTTTTTATCTGTATTGTTGGTTGGTTGTTTTTTTTTTTTTGGTGGTATCTCCTAAGTATTTCAAAGCTTTCCATTAAAGATGTTTAACCCTTTAAATCTATGATGCTGAACAAGAGAACATTTCAAAAGACTGAAGTAAACACATAATTTAGCTATTAATTTATTTAGCTATTTCTATTTCTCCAGAGTACTGAATTTAGGACATTTAAGTGTGCTAAACAAAGAATGTACCTTAAGGAGCATATGATCTGAAGACCTGATGTGTCAAAGTGGATAAACACACTGGGTACTCTGATGTACAATCTTTATGTGAAATGGCTTTTAGTTGGTTTTGGTGAATTCTCTACCATATTAAATAGTGACATCAAGACCAGATATTCTCTTTAGAGATTTTTTTTTACTAAAATGGAAACTATTGGCCTGATTCTAGAAATCCTGTTCAAAAGTTTTTACACTGTGATGTACAATAATAGTGTGTTCTTGGTATAAAAGCCTAAAAGCCTATGGATCAAATGAAATCCCTGCTTCATCCGGTTTGACTAAAGATTAAATATCCAGTACTTTCCAGATTGATGCATTTTCTGAAGGAAAAGAGTGTCATTAGTATCTTTTTTGCCCTGTCTTGATATTTTCTGGAATTTAATTTTGCCTCTCTTAATTTCAAATGTCTGTGTAAAAATACTAGGAGAATTTAATCCAGAGACAGCTAGGAGATAATTTAGAGCCATTCTTCACCAGATGGAATTGGCATAGCTACCTATTTATTAAACGTCTCGCTGCTGCTGGTGGGAGTGATGGGAATGAAAAACAGAAGGGGTGTGACATTGTTTCATCTTCCAGAAAGAGGTTTCACAGAAATCTTTACATCTAACTTATGTAATATAAAATAGTTATTTATTTGCAACTTGTATTGCAGCGAATTTCAAGAGGCTGGGAGGTCGCATGAAGCTTTGAAAGGCTGCCTTCACTGCATCCATAGGTCAGATGTGGTTGAGTATCTGACCTATTTACTTTTTTCCCCTCAAGTGCTTCATGCACTGTTTTTGTTCATTTTCTACTTAAAGAGCTGGTTTTACACCACCACAATGACTATAATGACAGATGGAAGGACGCTTCACCCAGGTTGAACCTTAAGAAGTAGACTTCCAATTTTCATCTGTCCTGGTTTGAGGTAAAACTCAACCAAACCAATTTTTGATTCTGTAATTTTACATCTTATCCAGGTCTCATTTAACTCTCTGAAATTAACAGCATATTGCAGAGAAAATTCTCAGTATGATAAGACCAAGGTTTGTACTTCATGCCAAGGAACAGTGTGCAGGAAGGCTCCTGCTTATACTTATTGCTATAACAACCAAGGTCAGCCAATTTTGTTATTTGCCCTGTTGGAGGGTCAGAAATGGATAAAAGGTAGAGGGGTCACACCTGTGGGGAGGAGCAGGCAGGTGACCCCAAACTGATCAAGGGGGTGTTCCTTCCATCTGCCCCATGCTCAGTATAAAAGCTGAGGGATCAAAGGCTCAGCATTTTTTTCTTCGATGACCAATGTCCGAAGAGGACTCTGTCTGTTCATCTGCCTTTGATCCCAATCTGTGTGTTTCTGACTCCAGAGCTGGAAGCTGGTTCCCATTCATCGCTGAGTCCAGTCTGAGACTTCCCCTGTACCTGCTGGTGGTGTCATCCTGAGAGCTTGATACAGTTTTGTATATATTGCATGTATTTCATTATTTTCTTATTTTCTATTTTAATAATACTTCAATAAAGTAGTTTAGCTAATTCTAAACATCTATATGTCCTTATCTCTTCATCTCCTCAGGGGGGAAAGGGTGGGAAGGGCCATCTGGCATTCTGTTTCTGTACAATTTGGTCAAAACCACATCAGCACAACAATACTAGCAATACAAACAAGCAAACAAACCCAGAAAATACATGTTGGGTGTCTTTGGTTAGTGTATTCCAAAGTGTTTATGACTGGATTGCATTGTTTCCAAATGCCATCGTAGAATTTTTCCTTACTGGGCTATCTGTAAGCCAACAGTGCTGATCTGCCTGGAAATCGTTTCCTGAAGGAAAGCTACCATATCTAATACAGAACTACCCAAACCTAAAATTACTAAAATAAATACTTTTTCTGTTGGGAAGAGTTTATCATGCCTTTTGTAGTTCTAAGTAATCATGAATTTGTGCAAATATCCTGTCAGAGGACTCAAGAATGCCAAGTATGAAGAAAGCTAAATATGAAGAAGCTAAACCTGACCAGGGCAAAGCTTTAAAAAAGAATGCCTTTGTGAAAATATTATAATCGCCTCAGAAGACTGGGCTTATAGATACAAAATTAACTGTATCTAACAACCTAACAAAATAAAAATTAATCCTATGGAATAAAATTCCCAATAAAGGAGTATGTTGGCAATAATTGCAGATAGCTTGTTAGCTTCAGCTGAAAGTTTTACTTTCTTAAAAATGGAAAGGAAAAAATAGCCTTAAACATTACTTAGAAGTAAGTGAAAATGAATACAATAAAATTCCACTGAGCTCAGCTGTTGTATATGTAAATTCACAAAGAATTTTTTTGAGATATTGCAAAATTCACATAGGATATTGACTTTTTTGGCCAGAAGGCCTTTTCCTTCTCGTATTCAAATGACTGGAAAAGAAAAAGGTCAAAATATATTTTATCAGCCGAATATGTAGTTTTCTTTTTTCCTTCATACATCCATTATCTAGAGGTCACAGTAATTTGAGGCTTTTTTCTTTATCCTTCCTTCAGCTGCCTTTCTAAATATTTTTTCTAGTGTATTCTGTGATGTAGTTAAGAATGACACTGTCAGTTGTTCTGTAAAACGCGTACCATTAAAAGCATGTAAGGCCCTGCCAGTGTTGCTGCAGCAAGCTCTGTAGCTTGCAACAAAATAATGGGAATGCCAAAAGCTTTTTTGAGTATTAATTTTAAAGGTGTTTCTTTCAGGTTCTTCTTGGAAATATCTATGCAATGACTATGTAAGCAGAGTTTAAATTAATGATGTTAGGTGTTTGTCAGGGATTTGTGATTCTTGTTAAAATAACGGGTAGATGTTTATTGAAGTCAGTACAAATTCAGCAATTTAATCAACTACAAGTTTATTAGCTGGTGAAAGTTAATGCAAGTGAGTTACCCTCAAACCCCACATCACATATCACACTGCTGAACCCATTTCAGAAGTGCAAGGAAGATGATGGAGTTCACACTGTCCTCTGTCCATAGACATTTACAGGTTAGTTATTAACTTTTAACATTATATTTCTATATAAGGGTGCAAGAGAATAAAATTAAATATAGACATTTATGAATTTGTATTTTGAATATTTCAAGGCTTCCTATTCAAAATTAAGAAGATATACAAGCTTTTCTAGTTTTGCAGATGAGCTTCTCTGTCCTCTTATCTATTGCAATTCAGCTCTCCATGGATGCATCTCCATTAGCATTTTATTACATTGTTTTAAAACAAATTTCCTGATTGTCCCTACTTAACTATGCTTTTATTCATATCGCAGAGTGTTCTCAAATAGCATAAACTGAAATCGTTTTGGATAAAATCCAACTGGAAGATACACTCCAGAGAGGACCCAGCAGACTCCAGCACCAGCCCGTGGTACCAGCAGGAGCTATTTTCAAATCAAATTCCCTGAAATCTGTGCAGTCTGAAAGCTGGGTCCCTGACACTGCTGTTTTATTCTAACAGTACTTTCACTTTGTGAAAAGGCTGAACACCCCCAGCTCCCTCAGCCTCTCCTCACAAGACTTGTGCTCCAGACCCCTCACCAGCTCCGTTGCCCTTCTCTGGGCACGTTCCAGACCCTCAGTGTCTTTCTTGCTGTGACAGACCCAAAACTGGACACAGCACTCGAGACGGGACCTCATTAGTGCCCAGTACAGTGGAAGAGTCATCACCCCACACTGGCCACACTATTTCTGATACAAACTGGGATGCTACTGGTTTTCTTGGCCACCTGGGCACACTGCTGGTTTATCTTCAGATGACAGTTGACCAATACTCCCAGGTCCTTTTCTGCCAGGCAACATTCCAGCCACTCTTCCCCAGCCTGTAACCTGACAAGATCTGCTGACCCCCGCTCTTTCTCTGAGAAACAAAAACTCTGTCATTTTATCATTGCTATGACCAAAACAACCTTAAACCACCACATCACAACAATCCCTTCTCTGTTTGTGAACAATAGGTCTTAGAATCATAGAATCATAGAATCGTTAGAGTTGGAAGGGACCATAAAGACCATTAAGTTCCAACCCCTTTGCCTTGGGCAGGGACACCTCATATCAGACCAGGTTACTCAAAGCCCCATCCAGCCTGGTCTTGAACCCCTCCAGGGATGGGGCAGCCACAGCTTCTCTGGGCAACCTGTTCCAGAGCCTCACCACCCTCATAGTCAAGAATTTCTTTCTGGTATCTAGTCTAAATCTCCCCTCTTCCAATTTAAAACCATTACCACTTGTCCTGCCACTACACTCCCTGCCAAAGAGTCAAGTAACACAGCTTTCACATCAGGTGGTATATCCATACAACAATCTCTCTGCTGTACCACCTAGGCTTCCCTTGAATGATGAAGAGTAAAGTTAGCAATGGATTTCTCTTCACCACCTCGCTTGGCTGAAAGAGTGTGTTTAAATTACTTGGACTGAGCTTACCTTGAGTGACCAGAGTGACCAGAGCAGTGGCACAAGTATGTCAACACCCAGGAATAGGCGGCAATGCCGGACTATTTACTGAGCCGCATACTGAGAGAACAAAACACAACCTACATGAATGGAATCACAAGAAGTTCGGACTGGACACAAGGAAAACTTTTTCCTTGTGACTACAGTCAAGCACTGGGAGTGGTTTGAGCAGCCTCCTTCCTTGGAGGCTTAAACAAAGACTGGGCAAAGTCATGAACAACCTCACAAATTCGAACATAAGGCTGGATGAGATACTAATTGACGTCCCTTCCAACCTGAAATATGCTCTGAACCCACGATTCCATAGTATGCTGTTGTATCTCAAATAGCTAAATCCCTCCTGAAGCACTAGTTCTACCGTTTCAGCAGCGCTTGTGGTTCAGTCTGTCCTCCCCACTCTAACAGACCAACTAGATCCAACTTAAATAAACACTTAACGTATGCTAGGGATTTTTGTGGGTGCATTAACTTCACCATCCATCACAGGCAGTCAGTCCTATTCATCCGTCAGTGCTATTAGGTACATGCTTATTTTTATCCATATGAATACTCTCATGTGGAAAGAGTAGGCCTATTCATACAAAATTAAATATAACTATAAGATTCCACAGACTCATAGCCTAAATAAACAGCTGACAAAGAACGGAACAATGAAAACTATGTCTCAAGATTTTTTGTTGATTTTTAAAATGTAAGTCTTTTCTGTTAACCTATTAATCATTTCTAAACATTCTTATAGTGTCTTAATTAACGAGAAATTTTAATGGATCCCTGAATTTATTATAGAAGCTACTTATTATCTACTTTCAGTATTTTAACATTATGTTCTTCAGTGTGCAAGAAGTGAAGATCCCTGGTATAACCGCACAGCTTAGTTTCTTTCTATGCAGAAAGTGGAATGCTAAATATGAAAATTGACCCAGACAATAAAATCTATTTTGTGGTTCTACTTACTAGGTCAAAACTTGCAGTTTTACCATAGCGAGAGAAAGACAAAAGAGACCAAGCTCTTATCACAGCAGAAATGACTTTCCAATGACAGTGTAGCTAAATATGCTGTGCCTACACACATACATATATATATGCATATATATATAAATATGTGACTACGCAGTTTTCAATATTGATCCATTCCTGGGATGGTCTGGAGTTGTTTTCTTAGAATCAGGACTTCTAAGATCACGAAGCTCTGCGCTGGACTTTCTCCAGCAGTTCCCTGTCTCTCTTGAACTGGGGAGCCCAGAACTGGATGCAGGATTCCAGTTGTGACCTCACCCGTGCAGAGTAGAAGAGGAGAATGACCTCCCTGGACCTACTGGTCACACTCTTCCCTACACAGCCCAGGATTCCATTGGCCCTTTTGGTGACAAGGGCACATTGCTGGCTCATGGAAATTTTGCTATCCACCTGGACTCCCAGATCCTTCTCCTCAGAAGTGCTTTCCAGGAGATCCATCCCAAACCTATATTGTGCCTGGGGTTCTTCCTGCCCAGGTGCAGGACCCTACATTTGCCCTTGTATATGTGTTGTAATATGACACGAGACCTATGAGCCTCTCCACCTTTCAGAACATCTGCTAGAGCTGGCCAGGTGCTAAAATGTCATGAGACAACTGTTCTTAGGGATCTGAATCACTATTCCCACTTCCAAAGTCATGAGAAAACCATTTGAAAGAAAGAAACAAACTTTTCTATATAATTTTTTGATTAAAAATGTTGCAGTAAGCATGAGTAAGCACTTCAAAACAGGGAACAGACATAATCAGGTTAACCATGGGAAATTTATTTCTTTGAGGTCATTACATGCACAAGCAAGCAGCCTCTCATTAACACAATAAAGTATTCTATTTCAAATTCACATATACTTGTCTATTTTATGATAGTTTCAAGGCTTCATATTTCTTCAGTAACTTAGCAAATGCACGTAAGGACCCACACACAATCTGTTGTATCCAAGATATAGTTTATTACAGTGAAAGAAATGCACTGTATATTTACATTATCAGCAGATGTATCCTTAGGTGCATTTCAAGGTGTGAGACAGCTAACTGTGAAACTAATTGAAGTGCACATCATGTCTGATGTAACTTTCTCTTAATAACTAGGAAAGGAAGTAGATGGAAAGTGGGATAAAATGCATCGTGTGTTCACCAAAGGCAGATCATGCCAGACTAACCCAATAGCTTTCTTGATAAGATATAACTGATCCTCCAGACAAGGGAAATGCAGCAGATCTAATCTGTCATGACTTCAGAGCAGCTTTTGGTACAGTGCCACTTTCACAATTATTTGTTAAGATGGTAAGGATGGGAGTTAGTACAGGAGCTGTAAGGTGGAAATGGGTGGTTAGAAAACAAGCAAATAGAAGACGAACTGTTCTCAGAAGGGCATTGCTCTGAAAGTTCTCCATAAATTAATACCAGGGCCAATCTTTTTATTGATTATCTTGATGCAAAAAGCCCTGATTGTACACACTCTTCACATAAACAGGCTGCAAAGAGAATTTTGAATGCTGTATATGCTTCTGGAGCATGATAAGGCATTATGACTTTCGGGGCACACACAGACAAAAGCAGACAACTAAGGTCTCTCCAGGAAGATATGGAAGGAAACTGAAAGACCGGTTGAGTACAAGTTGTTTTCATGTGTGACAGGCTCTTCTCCACCTTACTCCACTGCAACCACAAGGCTGGTTATACAGAATCATAGAATGGTTAGAATTGGAAGGGAACTTAAAGACCATTAAGTTCCAACTCCCTGCCCCGGGCAGGAACACTTCCCACCAGAGCAGGTAGCTCCAGACTCCACCACCTCTCTGGGCAGCCTGTTCCAGGCCTCTGCCACCCTCTCGGGAAAGAGGTTCCTTCTCCTGTTTAGATGAACTATCAAGAACTGTCCTGGGGGATGACCTGTCCTGTCCCCGCCATAGGAGCTCTCATCAGAGGAGGTTGATAAGACTGTGAGCACAAGTGTCAACTAACACTCATTGAGAAATTAGCCTTCATTCTACCTGGATTTCAGTTCAACGTATTGCAGGAGTACCGACCTTGCCTCATATTCTCATACCACTTCCCTATTGCTATACATTGATCTATATTGTACAGTTTCATTTTTTATGTGACAAATGAAAAATAGGCATCAGTATTTTTTGTAGAGCTATTTGGAACTGTGCGAAGATATAGATTGATTCTTTTTTACCTTTATTATATCTTTATGGAATAGTAAGTTGATTATTAGATCATAATTGCCAACTTCCATCTCTATGAGCCAATTCCCTATGTAATCATAGATAAATACTAGCTTAATAGACCCAAACAAGTCATGGCTCTGCTCATGCATAATGCTACCACTGCTGTTCCACCGTCTCCCACTTCTTGTTATCATAACAATTGCTATTGATTTATTGAGCTCTTTCATAGCCAATGGTTAGCCTTCTAAGCCACTCCAACAAAAATTGTGTACACCCACACAAGAACAGCAAGAAAGGTTACTGGAACAAAAAAAATCTAGTGATGAAATAAACAATTTAACAATTTTTCCTCTGTATGAATACATTTTTCTAAGGCTCATACTAATCCAGTTCAGCACTTATCAGTTGTTAAAATGCAGCCTCAGCAGTTCTCAAGTGCTTGTTATTATTTCTTCTAAGATGAATCAAAAATTATTTACTCTTATCATCAGTCAGGATAATTTAATACAGAAATGTGATATTTGTTTTCGACATTGAAACATAATTACAGCCACTGGTTTTAAATATGAGGGTACATTTGAGGTTTGGTTTTTTCCTTTTTTTTTTTGAAAATCTGAGTGGTGAAAAAAAAATCTTTCATTTCTTGTTAGATGTTTAAGATGATTAAAAAAGAATTTTTCAGCCTTTAATGCAAGGCTTAACAAAATAAGGCACCAAGCAGTGAAGGAAGGAGATATTTGCAAAATAATATGTTTGCAACAAGAAGCATTTCTCTTAAACAGCATCAAAATGAGCAACAATATTGGAATTTAAAAAGTATCAACATTTATGGCAGCACCAAATTTGAGTGGATTTCTCCATCTTTAGATATTTAGTGTTATAAATGTGAGACACTACAAAATAACAAGGGGTAATTGGGTTCTCTTCAGTGATGAATAAGGGTGACCACTAAAGATGCCACATACTGTCAGTCAAACTCTTCTGAATATAAAAGAGGTCTCACTTGTTATAGTCTTAGTGGAAGACAGCAATAGAAAGCACATGAAAAAGTAGCTAAATTAGAAGATTAGAAGATGTCCTCCTAGTCTGAAAGAAAAGTAACTTTACTAAGGCAGGGTAGGGAAGTTTGCAACAAGATCTACACTCTGTCTATTACTAAAAAAAAAATTAATATAATATTTCAGACTCCAACACTTTAACACAATATGAGAACAACACACGATATAGCACTGAAGTGGTGTCTTATCATTTTCATACAAAACCCAGTAACTCTTCTGTTTCTGAATTCCCCAAAATCTCAGATGTCCATTTAGATCATTACTACATTTTTTTTTCAAATCAGTTTAATGACCCTGCCCAATTATCTAAAGGCCTAACCCTTTATTCCCCTCAATTAGTGAAGTCAAAATAATGAAGAAATGTGAATCAGTCACCCTACTACCACTGCCATCAACAAATCTACAACTCAGAGATTTTTTTTTGTTCTTATTAAAGAAAACAAACAGACCAGAAAACCTTAATTTTTCTGAAAAAAAACTAGATACAGAAGAAAATATTAATTTATATCACACATACATTGGTTTTGATGATTATTTTTTCCTGGAAGATGCATGTTGAGTATATGCTTATGACATTACGTACAACGAAATCATAGCATTATGTAATGGTTAGAGTTGGATGAATCTTTAAAGATCATCCAGTTCCAAACCCCTGCCATGGGCAGGGACATTTGCTGCTACACCAGGTTGCTCAAATCCCCATAAGAAATTGATAGATTTCTTTAAATAGGCACAAACCAGTGTATTGGGTTTACACAGCGAAGTGCTGGTGGAGAGGAACTGTTATGAACTGACCACAGCGGCCGGTTCCCATCCCACCTGCTTGGAGTAGGGATGGAGGAGGTAGAAGTGGGAATGAAGGAGTGAAGTTGAGCCTGGGAAGATGAAGGTGGGGTGTGGGAATAATTTTTCGTTTTGTCTGTGTCCTCCATGCCCAACTCTATTTTTAATTAACAATAAATTAATTTTACCCAAGTCAAGAGTGTTTTGACCATGGCAGTAACTGGCCACTGATCTTCCTGTGTTTATCGTGATCCATGAGCTGTTCCATCTTATTTTCTGCCCCCTGTTCTGTTAAGGAGAGGGAGAGCAGCTGAGTGGGCAGTCAGCAGCCAGTCAAGGTTAACCCACCACAACCACTTAGATTAATTCCATGGGAATGACTTATTATGGCTTCCAAATGCAACAGTGAACACAACCACGTGGTGGTGTGAACTTTATTATAACTCTTGTTGCTTAAGATCCTTCCCCTTGTGCATTTCATTCTAAGGCCTTGCATAAAATGGGAATTAAATCTCTGTAACAGCATCTTGATTCTTTTCTTTGATTCTTTTCATTGCCTTTTCTCAAATGAAGAAATTGCATTTTCTCTGTTGCACTAAAACAGCAGAGTTGATAGATTTATTTAGAAGATTTAATAAAAGATCTTGCAATTTCATATGGAAGCTCTTTCAGATTTCTGCAATGACATCACGCAACCTGATTTGATTTTAGCTCATTAAGCTACCAGAACTTTGCTTCTGCTTCAGATGCTTGAATTTTCTTTTGTGTTTTCTTCATTCACTAGTGATACTGTCATCTTTTTCACATTCAGCATTGACACACTCGTTGAAAACTGAAGCAAGAGGAGAACTTAGTTTGTGGGACAGATTTAGAATTTTTTTTTCAATATAGATTCAATCCCGCTACTCTCTTTTGTTCTCTTTTAATTCAAATGGCTAAACAGTTGTTCAATTTTTCTTTTATATCCTATGTAAGATCTAACCCTGTTTACATAGCAGAGTTTTTATGTTAAACCTGTGTAACCTGAGGTTTAAACTTTCCTCTTATTCTATTCCTTGTTCATTCTTTCTCACAACAGCAATCTCAAGATGAGTGGTGTCCAGTTAGATCCAAACCTATCTCCTTTTTTTTTTTCCCGCCTTGCTTATGACTCAGACTTAGCATGTCCAAGCAGATGCTGCATATTCTGAGTCTGTCAGACAAGCCTCCTTCTGAAAGTCCCTATTTTTCTCTATGAAGGCAGCTTTGAGGCAAAGCAAGACATGAAACCTGCCACTTACAGAGCTGTTACATTGGCTACTATCTCCCTTTCTCAAAAAAATAAAAAAAAAGGGTGCAAATACAGACTGAAAGAACTTTAGCTGCAATGTGTAAGGAATACTGTTACTGTTGATATCCTGAGGGTAGAAAGCTCAACACTGCTCCATATCCTAAAGAACTTCAAATAAACCGCCTACATAAACCACCTACTCATTTGCATTTCAGTTGGAAGAAAATCTGCTTAGAACATTCACAATGTTATTGTTATACATTGGGTACCTCAGGAACTTACATGCAGGTAACAATATTTGATTTGCAAAATGATGAATGGTATCTTAAATGCACCTGGTTTTTTATAATTCTGTTACTTTGAACATTTTGGGGAGAACTTGAGTCCTCATGCCCCAAGTAGTTTTCCAGATGTTTTTTATCATGTTTAGTTTAGGACATGAGCAGAATAGAGCCCTTGTTTCATACATTATAAAGGTGTTTTTTATAACTATCATTATAACCCACATTATGGTGGTGTTTGTGTACAAATCAGAATGCAGTTCCCCACTTGAAGAAAAGAAAGAATTTAAGAAAATGAAGTAGCATTAGTTTTTTTTTTATTCAGCTTAGCAATTCAGATATTAAAGGCATAAAGCCTTTCAAATTTAGGAATGGGTCTGGGAGGGATCATAGAGATCATCTGTTTCAAGGCTCTGGTATTCCAGGAAGCCACATCATATAATCTTTTTCATAACCTTATTGCACTCCATTTAAAATGCAGCTCATTATTTTTGTCACCACTACTGTTCCAGGTCTTCATAGTTGGGAACTTTACTGATTGCAGCTCCTGAGTGTAGCTGAACACTGGACATAAAGACACAGAAGAAAGAAGTTTCTTTTTATTTCTCTTCAAATCTCTGGATAATGTCAGGGTTCAGTGGGACTGGGTGTGATGAATATTGGACAGGCGGTGCCCAAAAATCAAATATGACATAGTGTATTCCATCTTCATATTTGTGAGGAGAAAATTAAAAAAGTGACACTTATAAGAACTTTTTCTGAACTGCACAAATACACTGTTAATTATTCCAATTCTGAATATAAGACTTAGGGTTTGGTGGTTTATTTGTTTTCTTTTTCAGTTTTAAACCTTCAGATTTGCACAGCACTGCAGATGAAGCCAGAATTACCACAAAATTTCAGAACAATTAGCACACACAGAACTTCTCCTGCATGACTTAATCTGATTATCGAGAAGGAAGGCTCTGTCAGAAAAGTAAGTCTGAGTTTTTCTTGATACTGAAGGAATAAGTGAAGGACCTTATCTCCAAGTTTTCTCCAGGCTTCTTCTTCTATGGATGGGTTCAAGGGTGTAGTATTAGAAATTATATCCTATCAACTGGTCAAACAGATAAGACGACATTTTTATTTTTATCAGCAGAACCCTTATTGCTCATGAAAGAATATATCTTTCAGCACAGTTCCTCTGCCACACTATTGTTCAGGTTACCGAGCCCTGTGTATATTCCTTGTCTATTTGCCCCCCAGGACATCCTTGAAAATGAGACATGTTGTTTTAAGGCCGCAAGGGTTTTATCCGTGTGTAAAAAATTAAATAAAATAAATTCAGAACAAATACAGCGTTAATATTTTATACATATATTGCTTTAATATTGCATCAGTAGCAAATTAGAATCCAAGCCTAGATTTTCATGTTTTGAATATTAACTGCTGAAGTTTCAGCAGTAGCCTTAGGAGGGTTTGCTGGATCTTAACAAATTGTGACAGAAATTATGGTTGGTGTTCATGCAAAGTGTTAAATGTCTGTTTGAAAACTGCAATAACGTGATGTCAGAGAAGGAAACTGCCTGCCTGGTCCCTAATCAACACCAGTAAAACCAGGCCTGGCACTGGGCACTTGATAAACCTCCTTGTACCTTTTTCGGAGTGCATAAAATGGAAGTACTGGGATGCATTAGGCACAGCCTCGAATGATCAATACCCCACGGGGAACAGAGATATGTCTATCTCGCACAGAACCTCCTCCATTTGATATACTATTGCTGTATGTATATTGGCCAGGTCTTGCAATATGTTTATCAATGAGTAATCTACTGTCCTCCAAGCATTCTCAGTAAGTGCCCCAGGACAACTTTATTGAGTAACAATTTGCATTTAGGAACACTTGCAGGACGGTATCACCAAATGTAGAAATTCAGATTTGCATCTCTTATCTAAGATATCATTCCAGCAAACCCTGCAGTGACCATTCTTGGTCCCACAACATGGAAAAATATGATCAGTCAATTAGTTCGTACATACCGACGGCTGATAATCAGCGTTGGCAAGAGTTTTGTTATACAATTTGAAATAAAATAGCAGCATAAATAAAAATAAAAATAAATTAGAGCAATAAAAACCTAGGAAAGATACTATTTAAAATTTTAAAGAATGTCTGAACTCCATTTCTTGTACTTATTTGTAAACAGAAAGAGCCATGTTAGCCAAGCCCTTGGCTCCAACTGAAAGTGACGCTGGATAAATTTTTCCCATTTACGAACTCTACATCTTATTAGGAATGAGATGAAAGAAATATATTTAAAATGGTTAAACCTAGGCCTACCTTTTAACTTTTGTGGAAAAATATGGAAAATTTAATTAAAAAAATAATTATTGAGAGGTATAACCAGTAGAAATTATCAGTGCCGGTGATAATAGACTGGGACAATTTGGGAACACGGGTGAGGAAGAGTAGGCTGCCATTAGAAAGGGGAAAAGTCACCCAAAAGAAAATAGGCTGCGCCATTTTGCACGTTTCATTTTCCTAGTCCTTAAAAATGTAATGTTCTGTCCTGCATTTAACACCTTGTTTTCATGGGGGCACGCTGCTGAATTATCCCTGGCAGTTGTTCTCTGCCTGTCTCCGGAGCTCAGGGACTGAACCGTGACTTGGAAAGTCACAATATAGTCCCTGATTACCCCTTGCTCCAGGAAGAAAATAAACTGCATTAGCCTTTTACCTGGTACAGATGATTTCTTCTCCCTGCACCAGCTGGGCTGTGCTGGTCAGGATGTCGGGGCAGGGGTCAGAGCCAGACATTACTCACTCCCCTGCATCCGCAAAGGAGAGGGAACCGCTGCCTTGTAGAGGCCACTCGCCCTCGGGTAATGAAATCTGTGCTCGGGGCAAATTGCACGGTGTGAGAGGGCACTTCAAGCTTCTCTCCAGGAGAGAGGTATATGTGACAAACTCCATTCTTCTCCTGGGTCTATAGTACGTGTTTAGGCAAATGACTTCGAAGCATCAAAGCTGCTTATATTGATCTTTAATCCCTGATCTACTGCAGTAAGAAACATGATAGGTTTTTCTCTTGCCCAGAGCAGCTAGGGTTTCCCTGTTCCTGTAGAGGTTCAAGGCCAGACTGGAGCAACCTGGTCTGGCGGGAGGTGTCCCTGTCCATGGCAAGAGGGTGGAACCTGATGAACTTTAAGGTCCTTTCCTACCCAAACTGGTCTATGATTCAATGATACAACAGCCCACATTTCCTAGAGAGCTGCCTTTGGAACTTGAGGCTAAAGGAGGTACAATGTTTAGCACCTCACAAGGTTTAGTCCATGTATGAACAACTGTGACAGTTTTTGGGGTGGCCAGCAATGATCTGACTGCCTGTTTTCCCTATCTTATTTTAAATGCAGTTTTTCTTGCGGTCAGTGTATAGATGTTTGTTTATTAGGAAAAGAAAATTAGGGTCATTAAGGAAAAAAGAAAGATTCTAGGCCATGATAGTAACAAAAATGGTGTCTCATCATTAGCAGGCCAGCAAGAGAAACGTGTGGGAAAAGCACTTTCCAATGGCCCCTTTTACTTTTCCCTAGCACTTTTATAGTGAAAAAGAACATGCTACCTATTGCTTTCAGTTCTGCAACATGAAAGGGAATCAGAGACCCAGTTGTTGACCAGTTCAAGTTGTGCCCTTTTGGCAGATTGCCTCTTGCTCCAGGAAGAGGTAAAACTGGAGAGTGAAAATTCAAGGGGAAAAAAAAAAACAAAAAGCAAACCAAAAACATGCACTATGTCAGTATCCATTATTTCTTTGAAGTTCAGTTTGTTGTCTGCTGTCATGGGACTGCCTTCAAAGAGTGCATGGAATATTTAAAAAACAAAGTGAGAAAGCAGGCAGCACTTTCCTGTTACAGTCTGTGGATATTTTGACACTCCAAACAATCATCCCGGGTTTCCCAGGTGCTTGATGCTACATAATTTGTCATGATGTCTGCTATGAGTGCCCCTGGACTTCACATCTTACTACCCTCCACTCTCTTTCTGTGGCACTTAAGTGGGAATAGGTGTCATCAAGGAGGTATATAGTGCCAATAATTCAGAATTTTCACAAAGAGAGATTTTCCCTAGAAGGAATGGCATTCATTCACTCTATTAAACAAATGAAGGCAAACTGGCCTGAGAAGACTGTTATTGAACAAGCACAATAACCTTGGAAAGAGGACTTCAAGCAAAATGAGAAAATTTAGAGAGTATACGTAGTGATTTTTACTAACTGCCTCAATAACAACAGCAGTTCATTGTCACAAGACTGATACTGTGCAATGCAAAAGATTTTTTGAATCCTTTCAGATGATTGAGTTACTGTGAGTGTACTGAAGTTTATTTTACATACACAAAAAGGAATAATATAGCGATACACAAAGGAAAAATAGAGTGAACCAAATATATTTTGAGAGAGGGTAAGAAGAACCTCCTTAAAGAAAAAAAAAAAAAGAAGAAAAAATAGAAAAAGAAAAAAAAAGAAAAAAAAAGAAGAAAAAAAAAAGAGGAGTTATCCGTGGCTCTAGTAGATAGTCCAGTGTTGGTCATTACTCATGCAAGTGTCTCTTCCTGCCTTCAGAGGGAGATTTTTGCCTTTGTAGCTAACAACAGAAAGATAAGGTATTCAGAAGCAATTCTTCCTGAAATGTCATATATATTCTGTTTTCTGCTCCTACTTTGAGAATGTTAGAGCCTTATGATGTGTGGAAGACCTCACTCTAAAATAAACAGTGATAGATCCCTGCCTGGAGGAAATTCCAGTCTAAATTAGTCATAGTAAGAAAGTAAAAGTCATGGAGAGCCTAATTCTTCTGCCTCCAGAAGAATCGAAAACTCTCTAGCTGTGCCTTTGCTCCGCCTGTGTCTCCCCTCTGTGCTGATGTGGTGGTGCAGCATGTGCTGAGGAAGCTGCTGGGCACCTGCAGAAGATACTAGAAGGGACTTAGTCATTGGGAAGCTCATTCTGCAGTTTAGGAAATGTTTTAAATTAGACAAAAAAGGGTACTTGTCCAAAAAGTAGCTGTCCTGAATTTTAGCCCTTATATGTGCACACACGACTGAGGAGCCAGCACGAAGGACTTCTAAATCTAACCTAATTGCCAAGTTGGATAAGGCTTGGAGCAACCTGGTCTGGTGGGAGGTGTCCCTGCCCATGGCAGGGGGTTGGAACTGGATGATCTTTAAGGTCCCTTCCAACCCCAAAACATCCTATGATTCTGATAGCAAAGGGATAAAATTGTGTTAGGCTCATGTCTATCAAAAAGTGATGTGAGATCAGCTGCTTTGTGCCTTGTGCTCACTGTTGCCCATCTACAGGCACTTCCTGAAGAAGTGGCCTCCTGTTGACAGTAAAGGAAGTGATGTCTACTTGAGCATTTGAGATGTGTATTTTAGGTGTTAGGCTCCATAAACTAAGTAGTTAAAGTAAGAAGTTCGTATTTAACTGTCTATAGGTTTTCCAAGTATCAGACTTTCCCTCAATAATTCCTCGCTACCTCCCCTCACAGTGGAGCAGTCTTTGAATTTTGAATAATGTGAAAAGTCCACTAACATTTCTTTCCCACTTCAGAAGAGCTGGGTCTGTGTTGCTATGGAAATTGGAATCAAAACCAGTGATTCAATGGGAAGACTTTGGGATAGTGCTTGTCCTGGAGTCTATGTTGCAAGTATGACTGTATTTATATGAAACCTCTTGACTTTAAAAGAGAAATTACTGGTTCATGAACAAATTATGAATCCCACAAGGGTTACATATTTACCTAATGCCCTTTTTCTTCTACTGCTTGTTCCACCACTAAAATCATAAACTTGCTTATAACCTCAGTAATTTCTATAATAACCACTTGTGATGTAATAGAGGATTAGGACATTGGGCAGGGAGTAATCAGAAAGAAACTACAAAAGAGTCCGTGGTTTTGCTGATGTTTCTTTTAACAAAAGAGTGGAGTGGCAGGAAAAGAGAAAATAAATAAAAGATAAGTGGAATTATCTGTAAATAAAATGCTTTCCTAAAATTTTCCCTGAGGTTCTAATCTTCTTTAGTGTGACCCAGACAACATCAGAAGAGCTTCAGCATATTGAAGGAGGAAACCTATTTCACACCTCCCCTAATCTTGGAGAGCTTCCTCAAAGTCCCTATACAGAATTAACATAACCCTTTGGGCCTGAATTCTGCATCTTGCAAAGTTAATGAAATCAATGGGACACATGTGAATGGATCTTTTTTGCAAGGTCCTAGCTTTAAATTAATGTGTAGAACCCATTTGTTTCCCGATGGCTTCTTAAGGGACATCACAGGCTTGGAAAATAAGCATAGGAGTGGAAGTCATAGGAACTTAGCTCTGTGGGACGGCTTGGCCAGGGAGACCAATCCCCCTCAGTCACATTATGAATGTGTAGCTTGTGAAGCACCTATATCTAAAACTTTTTCCAGAAAAAAAAAACCTAATCAGACTTTTTGTTAAGAAATCCTGTGTTTTTGTCCTGGCTCCAATCAAGTGTATGCTGGTGTTTCACTGTGGTGTGAACAGACTCTGACTGGGGATCACACACCTGCTGCTGTAAATTCCCACTGCACGGGCCATACAAAACCTGCTTCTTTATTTGGGGGGGACAGGCAATAAAGAAGAGACCACTATGCCAGTTTAATGTTTTCCTCTCTTTGCAGACCTGCACCTATCAGATCAAAAAGGTAAATATAAGTATTTCCTTTCTGTCATGTAATTTTCCCTGCTATAAGCAGTTACTTTTTAGAAGAAGCTCTGAGTTTACATTACTATTGGGAAGTTATCAGCCCCTGAGAAAGAAAATATAATGGCTCTTACTGAAATATACTCTCTTCCAACTTATCAAGAAACATTCCTAGTAATTTGCTGTAAAATATACATAATGAAACCAGACAAGACAAACAGAATATTTAAAATGTGTGACTAATCTAATTCATTAAAGGATGCACATTTGATATTTTCAGTTGGCTGGTAACACACAAACAACATCTGCAGTTGTCTCTCCTGAGCTATGAGCATATACACCACTATATTAAAGCCAATAGGCAATCCAATAGACTCATACAATCACAGAATGGTTAGAGTTGGAAGGGGCCTTAAAGATCATTAAGTTCCAATCCCACTGCCCTGGGCAGGGACACCTCCCACCAGACCAGGTTGCTCAAAGCCCCATCCTGCCTGGGCTTAAACACTTCCAGAGACTGGGCATCCACAGCTTCCCCAGTCAACCTGTTTCAGTGCCTCACCACTCTCACAGTCAAGAATTTCTTTCTGGTATCTAATCTAAATCTTCCCTCTTTCAATTTAAAACTGTTACCCGTCGTCCTGTCACTACATTTCCTGACAGAGAGTGCCTCTCAGCCAGTCTTCATAGGAATTTTCCTAGTGAGTATGACTTACCTTTTTTTCAACCCGCAAGGTTCAAAATGGTAGAACTAATGACAGAACAAGTGTAGAAGCTCAGTACATTTGATGGTTGGACCAGATGATCTCAAAGGTCCCTTCCAACCTAGACAATGCTATGATTCTAAATCACTTACCCTGCCCTATAGTTGCCATAGTTCCTCTTTCCTGACTGCAATGGAGACATGCTGTCCAAGAGAACATGCCACAAGAAGGATATTTTTGACATACCTCAGTCCTAAATTACATTTCTGTGAGAGCGGCCCTAGTTACGTTGTGCCATTTAACGAAGAGAAGGACCCTGCCCACAGCAGGGTCACATTTCAGCTCCCCTGTGCCACATCGACAGGGTCCGTGACAAGAGGCTGAAGAGATTTGTTGTTCTCAGGTTGACAGGGCTTGTATTTGTAGCAGCCCCATCTTCTGCTGGCAGCGGGCTCCGCTGTAGACGTGGCTACACCATTATTCTCGGGTACCTTAAGATCACGTTACCCCGGTAATCTTCTTGTCTTTCTTCTCCTCAGCTGTTGGGACGGTGCCAGGAAAAGTAAGAGGTGCCGAATTACTATTTTTGTTATTGTGAAGAGCTGAAACCCAACTCCAAACCTCCTTCATTATCTCCTCAAGCCTTCAAGCCTAATTGACAGCAAGTCTTTATATCTTGATTTGTTCCCATTAGAAGTCCTTGTGTCCTTGAATAAACAGGTAAGGTAATAACTTTAATTAGTCCTATAATTAGGTGTATCTGAAGCACCTGTGCTTTGGCATGAGAAAAAAAGGCCTAAAATTGAACTTCCCTTTCTGCAACATTGATAACGTATTTTTTCCTAATACCACTTGTTTAGCAGGTAAAGGCACCCAAAGCAGACCTGGCAGCTTAAGTTTGAGGCAGAAAAAAAAGAAAGATTTTACTTTTTCATTTAAATTGCTGTTAAATGGACTTATTTATTACTATAACAAAGTGGGAAGAGATCTTCAAGTAAAAGGCAATAAAATATATGGAACAGCTTTCAAAGGCCATAACCTCTTTGTGCTAAAAGACGCTAAAGAAGCCGAACAAAAAAAATAAATGAATCATTGGTAGAATAATACAGCAGGGTACTTTATAAGGCTTAGTGTCTTCTGCATAAAGAATTTGATGATTTTCAGAAGATGGTTACCTCTTCCCTAAAAATGACGGTGAGTTCTACGTATCCAGGTGGCCATTCCAATCCAAAAATTCACTTTTGAAACTTTCACCCTACGTACTTTCCTAACATAAATTTTCATTGGAAAAAATTAGTCTAGTTACGGGAGAACTGTCAAGCAGTCAAAAAGAAGGGAAGTGGTCTGTGTGACTGTGATTTGGGAGAGGTAAGGCAGAGTCTAAATAATCTGTCTATTAAAATATGTTCCACACTATAAAAGATTGAGAACCTACCATAAACCAAGGCACAATAGGGGGATGATATGGGATAACTGACTTGCCATCACCCACACTGTTTTCCTTTAAATAAATAAGACTTCAGGATCTCGTGCTGTCCAATATATTCTTTCCTTGAGCATTAAATTTCCATAAAATCAGTCACTATGACCTGAAAAATAGCTGATCTGTGGGTGAGGAATATTTTCTAAAGAAATTCCTTAGGAATTTTTATTAGATGTCTACATATGTGTAACTATAAGAGATGGAGACAAACCATTTAAATATCTGAACTTCAGAAGAAATTCCAGTCTTTAGAAGAGATTTAAAATCTTTGGAGGATTAAAAACTCTTTAGTTTCATTCCCTCTCCCTCAGACACCTTTATGATTGTGGGAGAGATGTGCTAAGTCCAATTTTAACTATTTAAAACTATTTCTGCTTTCAGCTGGTCATCTGAGTTCCCTCCATATAAGGACTTTTAAGAGACTGTAGCATGAGAATAAGCACCTTCCAAAGATGCTCATCTTTTTCCATTCACTGCAGAAGTTCCTTAGATAACTAAATTCTGTTTAATGACTCATTTTTACCTAAATTTAAGTGAATAAGTTTCAATCTGTCTAAGGACATGGGTGAAAGCGGATGAAGCATAGGTTGGGTTTTTGTAAAGAAAGATGTTTGGAAGCTGTAAACACAACCTTGTAGGAGCTTTATTCCTTGGTCCACTGAGTGAGGAAAGCATCACCTTTAAAGCATAATGCAATTTAAATTGTTTCTCTTTTCACGGGCCTCCTATTCTGTGTACTTAGGTGTTGTTGGGAGATAACAAGGATGCAGAGTATGAATGACATTAGTCTGAAGCCGACCACTGAATGTCTGCCAGATTTGTGTTGATATTCTTGGCAAACTCCAGCATCTTGGAGGAATAAGAAGGAAGAAAATCCAAAAAGTAGCGTAGCTGTTAGTTCTTCATTCTTTTCTTCTAGAGGAAGAGATTTACAGATCAAAATTTGTATTGCTTCAATGTGTCTGTTGCTTCCTTTAATTTTGTTTTATAGTTGTTTCTGCCTTCATGCTAATTTCTAAACGAGTCAAGAACTACAACACAAACAAGGACAATCTATGAAGTGATACAATACTTTTTTCATTATATAAATGCTGTAAAAGGCACAAAATGTTAACAGCTGCTGAATTTCTGCAAACTGTCGTGCATGATGCTCATCACAATACAATGTATGAAATAGCTTCTATTTTCTCATGTGGGAGAGAAATTAATACATATCTTTGTGGCAGAGTGTCAGCTGACATGTCAGTTCCTCTCCACACAAACTTGCTGCTCAGAAAACACAAGTTATTTCAATTGTGGGACAAGAGAATCCCTAGACTTGAGCCATGCAGGCCAAGCATGGTCTGCTGTAGGTTAGATTATTAATCCAAACCTGTGGTATCCAATATTTGGGATCCGCTCTAGGACATTCCTGTTTCTTTTCCAGGCAAGGAAGAGGCTGCCTCGACATCTCAGTTCTCAAAGCTTCTGCCCTTGTGGCTACTTCGTAGCAGGGTAGGGCTTGGAGTGAAACAAGCAGACGCTCTCTCTTCTACTAGTCTTTGTTTTCNAAAAAAGAAAAAAAAAAGATAATACTGAAAACTGAAACATTAGCAAACAGTTTTCCACAACAAGTAACAATTTGACACAAAGGATTTAGAAGACATATCCCTTCATCTATTAGTTTTGGGGTATTTTTAAAGGTGTTGAATATGCCAGGTTAAAGCATTCATTCTTGAGAGTGTGTTTCAAAGGCTGAAATCTGCTGTAGAGTATCTTTTTAATAACATAAGATGCAAAAAGAAAAAAATATTGCCCTTAACTCAAAGGAACCTATTTTTCATCATTTGGGTCACCCACTTAATGTGATTGAACATTAAGCTTTCTAAATTTTGTGATCCATTGTAAAAGTCTCTTTTTGCAAAGGAAGGTAACTCGATCTGGCATTCACAACCCAGCACGACTCCAGCATTTTAGAAAGCAATGACTCCTAATAGCTTAGTTTTTCAAACTGCAAGTAGAATACAGGCTAATTGCAACAAAGCCCCTCAGTTTAGTAAAACTTGAATCTCCTGACCGGTCAGACAAATCCATTAGGATTTTATTGGGTCCTAAAAAGAGTTATGTGATTCCCTAGGATCCAATCCTTGTCAATCAGGCATGGTAAATTGGATTCTTGAATAGGGAAATCCCTAAGGGAGAGAAGATGTTATCTAGATCAGATGCAGTGATTTTTCGGCTCTGTGCTCACTAGGTTCTGTTCTCTCTTTAGTGAACCAATAAAACCATAATAAGTATTGATTAACCCATTACTGAGCATTATCCACTGGCTTCTGCCTGGCTGTATTTAAACACAACACAGTGCCTCTCCACTGCCATTGTACAGCTGTTTGCCTTTACATTGGCAGCCTTGGCAAGCTCCTGACAGGTTTACTTAGTTTTCAAAACATCCTCAGTCGCTTCATGTACATTTCAGATGCACTACTTTTTGAAAAAAAAAAAAAAAAAGTAAAAAAAAGTCTTGAAAACAGCTACATTTCCTCTAAAATTTCCTCTAAAAGAGTGGGGGAAGGAAATAATGATCAACATCTTTATTTTGTGCCGTGTGTTTGAAAATAACTGTGTTTGCCCTTAAAAAAAAAAAAATCAGATGCTTTAAAATTAAAATGTTATAAAGCACTCACAGTACTGCAGGAGGAATCTTTCTCATTAGAAATGGCACAAATGGGGGCTTTTTGGTAGCTTCTATAATTATGAGCAGTACATGACAGCCGGGTAGGTATCTTTCATTTGCACCCACCTGATTTCATTAGCTGTTGAATGTGTCATAACACTCCAGACAGTGGACTACAGACTGTCTGGAGCTATTGAAATTTTACTGGTGGGTGGGTGCATAAGATTTGCCTCGAAACAGACTGTTCATGTGTGAAGTTTAGTTTGCGTTGGAGCTGACCTCCAGCACTTTTAAAAAACTTCTTACTAATCATTAGCTTTTTGGGCGAGCTTTCTGAATCTCTTCCTAAGCACTGCTCAATACTTGGGAGTGCAGAGATCACCCAGATAAATTAACTTTGATTACAGGGGACAAGGTCAGGAGCTGAATGGACACAGGTCGAACTGAGGCATCACAGAAAGCTCTTTTTTTAACAATCACATGAATCACTGGGCTTTTAGAAACTATTTTATTTTATCTTATGTTGAACACATGCAACATTTGCAGGAGGAGAGGAATACTGGCTTTGAAAAATTGATGTGTATTTATGTCTTTTTTTAGACATAGTTTTCAAGGCTATATGGTGTTTTGTGTTCATTACAGAATAGTCATTTGATCAAGTGATTTTCAATACATTGTCAAAATAAATTACATTCACTTCATTAGATGTACAGGAAGTATAGCTGAAACAGGGACAAGTATTAATTTAGGACTCTGCAGAAACTGACACTCCATCTTATGACCCTGAGGCTGTATTATTCAAGATACCCCGTGATGGAAGGAAGTCTGTCTCCATAGCAATTACCTAAATCTTTTATCAGTCATTTCTGGAAAGAAAATTAGAGCAATTGTGTCAGGATGGTCATATGGGCAGAAATTGCACACTCATTCAAACCACTTATGTCTCTGACTTTGTCCCTGCTTGATGGCTGCTTTTGTTTACTACTACGCTTTTGAAAGTTTGATTGGACATGAGCAGATGTGCCGTACTGTAACCACAAAAGGTTGTCCTTTGTTTCCTTTCCATTTCTTTTATATGTTTTTTTTCCCCCTGGAACTGTCACTAAATTATACTATGTTTCTGTTTATTAAGCAAATTACTCTTTTATGTAAAACAAAAAAACCCCAAAAAACCAAAAAAAACCCCAGAAAAAACCCACCCCAAAAAACCCACCCTACTGAAATTAGTTAAAATTAGCAGCAGCAAAATTCTCATTGTCATAGCTTTAATTATGGCAGAGCATGACAGTATTTAATGGTACAGGTTAATTTGATTGGACTCTTTAAAAACGCTGTTAAGAGCAACACCTATTTTTATCACGTCATATCAATCATATCGCACTTGTAGAATTTTATTGACTAGATAATTAGTGCAGTTCTAGAGGGCTGGCTGCTTTTGGAAAAGGAAGCCTGGCAAAATTTTAGTGTCCTGCTATTTTAAAAATGGCTAAACCACATTAAAAAGGAAACCCTAGTGTTGAACGGGTAGGGCTGTCTCTTTAAGGAATAAAACAAAACAAAAGCAGCACCCTCTTCCTTCACATTTAGACCTTTTTCACTGCTGGTTTTTGAAATAAGAATAAAAAGCTTAACTGTTGATCAATAATAGTTGCAGCCTACACTGAGTGGTATGAACAATAGCCTAAGCTCTCCCTTCAAGTTCCTTGTTCAGGAAAATTTACAATTAATGGCTTTCTTACAACAGCAGAGATATCCCCTTCTTCAAGGCTCAGCCAGGGACCTGCCAGACTAATCTATTCCCAGTTTGCTGGCCATGGTCCTTTACTCTATCTGTCTTAGCATATTGATTTCTGAGCTGTCTTATTGGTTCCTAACATAATTATACCAGGAGTGGGTCTCTTAGTACAGCTAATACATTTACACCATGGCATCTAGGGAAGCTTATTATAGCAGCATCCGGTAGCACCGCTACAGTTAAGGGTCAGTTGCCATTTCCATTATAAACCCCATTTTTCAGGGGTTTATACCTTAGCTGTTTTAATCTGTATCAGAGCTCAAACTTGGCACAGCCGTTGTCAGTCTGCGTAAAAATTATACCTTATTAAAAACATAAGTCTGGTATAGTTGTTAAAAAATAATTCTGGTGTGCATATATAGATAGGAAGATACTGTTAGACAGAATATTGAAAGCTTTTATTTCTCTCCTTTGACGCTCTAAAACTGACAGCTTGTAAGCTGAAATATTTTGTTAGAAATGTAAATGTTTACTTTACAAAATATATCTTCTTTAAGCATTTCAAAGAGAAAAAAAATTCTCCATTGCATAAAGCATTGATAAAACATTATGATAAAAGTGTAATGATTCTTTTGACACAGTATCATATCCAAAGGACAAGCGGCTCTGATGCGATGCCAATGAAAATGCCTCATACAATGTATGAATAATTGTTTTTAGAATTTTAAATCAATTTAGTGCTGTGAAAGGTGTCAGATTAACAACCCTGGAAACTTAAGCCTTCTATTTATCCACAGAACGAGTACTCTTGGTTGTATGTGAGGAGTGGGGAGGTGAAAACTGTGTGCCTTAACAGGAAGGACTAAAAGTAAGTGTAAGAAGATATTTCAGTCTCTCTTCTAATTTATCTCACTGCTGACATAAAACCTAACCAATAAAAGTACCCGTTTGTGCTACTTTAGTTTACACGCCTTTTTTTTGTTTCTCTAAAATGATGACTAGTCCCCATTTTGCTGATTGAGACAATTGATCCCTTCCATAAATTCTGGGCTCCCAGTACAAGAGAGATAAGGGCTTACTGGAGCAAGTCCAGCACAGGGCCACTGAGATGATCGAGGGACAGGAACATCTTTCATGTGAGGAGACACTGGAAGAGGTAGGACTTTTCAGCCTGAAACTGGGAGGGCTCAGGGAGATCCTATCAATGTCCGTAAGCAGCTGATAGAAGGGAATGAAGAAGAGGGACCGGCCTCAGCTGAGCCCACTGATAAGAGACAGTGGGGATAAATTAAAAAATATGAAATTCCAGCCGAACATAAAACACTTTTTTACCATGAGGGTGGTCAAACTTTGGAACAGGTTTCCCAAAGAGGTTGCAGAGCCTCTGTCTGTAGAGATATTTAAAACCCAACTAGACTGCATCCCTGGGCAGCCTACTCCGTGTGATCCTGGCTGAGCAGAGGGCTTGAATCAGATGAACTCCAGAGAGGTTCCTTCCAACCTCAACCACTCTGTGATTTCAACCTTCTGACCTCAACCAGATTCTGTGATTACGTGATTACTAAACAACACCCAATAACCTACTAAAGGTGAGGTGAATTAAGCATTCAAATTAAACAGGACACCTTTAGGAAGCTAACATCTGAACTGAAACCAGCTAAATAGTCAGCAAGATGGGATCATAGACGTCAGGAGAGCTGCTGATCCCAACTGTCCCCATCTTTCACCCCAAAGGGAGGGCAAGTTTCAGCTGGAGAGAACATAGACACCATCCAGACCAAATCCCAACACTTTCTCCTGTCTGAGTCTTATCTGATTCGTTTTCATCCCTTCATTGTGAGGATTACTTCTTCCAAAGTTTTTCACTTCCACCAAATACTGGTGTTCTGGATTGTTTTTTTCTCCTTCCAACACTCCTGCTTTATTTTTCCAATTATGGTACTTTTTCTACCAGTACTTCAAGATTTTACAGGTTTTCAGCTTGAGTTTAGGCATCTTGAGGCTACTTACATGCTACTGCCAATCTGAATTGTGTACCTTTTTTTTTCCTGTGCATGCAAACAATACTTCAAATGGACCAGTTTCCCCTATAATGCTGTAGTGCTCTCTTTGGAACATCAAATGCCAATATTAACTGCTCTGCTTCCATCTGTATGTTGGATTAAGAACTTTATAGAGAGATTTTCCTATCCCTTTTCCCTGCTCCATCAGTATATATTAATGTTTTGTTGTGTTTGTGGTTATGTACATATTCCTGTATCAAATGCTTGCCATAGATTTTAGCTATCAAATAGTTAAAAACAGGAAAAAAAACCCCTAATATCTGTAAAGATAAGGGTGTAAATATTTCAAATATTAAATCTGCTATCAGTGGAACAAAAAAAAAAAGACAATAAATTTCCTGTTTTTCTTGCTTCTACAACTTGTATGATATATTCTTTTTTCATGATTCTTATGATTCTTCCAAAAACGAGGTCTCATTTTATTGAAAGACCATGAGCCTTAATGCTGATCCAGTATTCTTGATAGCCCATGTGTGTGCATTTGCATAAATAAGAAGAAATTAAAAATATGCAGCATTATTAAGCATAGTAAATCTCAAAGAGTCAGTATTTGGATTTCTTTAAGGTAAGCACCTTCTAAACATCATTTTCACTTCAAATAGATGTTGAAAATGTTGTGTCAACAAGTTCTGTAATGAGATTACTTTTCCAAATCCAGACATATTCAGAAAGTGGAAGAGAAGAACTGACCTGAAATCAATGAAGCAACTAAATATTATTTTTGAGCTTCACAAATTCATAAAATATAAGGCACGATTCAAGCTTGATGAGAACAGTACAACTGACTATGAACTACGAACTATAATGAACTATTCACATGAATGTAAGTTTTAAGGATGCAGCCCTTAGATGTAGAAAACAACTATTAGGTAATCAATCCATCTCCTTGTCACGGCTCTTGCATTTTTTAGTGATTTATCTGGCTTAGTTTAAGTATCTTAATTGATGAGACATTCAAAGCTTCATTAGAAAGATGGAAGGAAAAATATTCAGGTTGAGTTTTAAGTGTTTTAGTTTAACATTGGAAACAATTCTGACAAAACTTAAGGAAATATCCCTATCCCTCTGTATAAAATTTCATCAAGTCTCAGCTGAATCACTTTAAAACAAGGAAGTTATCATGTTCTGAAAGGCCCATAAGAGTACGGCTACCCAAGAACTGGTAGGCACACTGTAAAAGCATAATTCATACTCACAGACTACTGTATTAGTTGGCAAAACCCCTCAACTTTGCATAGCCTGTCATAGCAAAGAATTGCCAACTATTTATTTCAGTGTTCCTAATTGTTGTCAGAATATGACCTGGGTCTGTGACACGGAATTTTTCAAAGTCAGCCTGGGAAGAGGGGTGTACATTTATCAATGTTTTTATTTTATTCACCAATGCAGCAGCACTTGTGAAGGTCTGTTTTTATTTAATTCTCGAGATTTTGTTGTTAATGGAAAAGCTGTCTCATAAATTAGGGAAGTGCTCAATTACAGGCCTGACAAAGATTGATTTAGTTCAGTGCTTGGTCACTACTGGCAAGTGAGGGCCAGTAAAAACCCAATCAGAAGTAATGGTACATCACCTTAAAGGTGATCAGGGAATAGGCAGATTTAAGAAGGAAAAATGGTTGTATAACAGCACTTTCTGTTAAGGCTTGGTCAGAAGAAATCTGAACTCACTCTGAACCTTTCCATTGACTTTAGTGTGTTTTCCCCCAGACATCAGTTACAAAACCCCTGGTTGGTGGGGACAAAGAGCTGTGGTGCTCGAGGAACAGATGCTCTCTGGAAGGTGTGGGGGAGATCCTGTCTTGCTGAAGAGGCACTTCCAGACTGGGATCTCATGTGCTGATGGGAAAGAAAGGAAATAACTTTAAAAAGATACTTTACTGAATATGCATCATCAAAGCTAAGTCCCACTACCCTTTTACATTGCTTTTACAGTTGCAATTTCACCTTCGCTTTCTAGGATGAGCATGATTGGTAGCGATCTAACACTCAAGTGTCAGTGTTGCCAGTATTAATCTGAAGAGAAAGCAAAATGATTTGAAGTAGTCATATGTCATTGAAGGAGAACTTTTTTTCAGTGGTGCCCAGTGACAGAACAAGAGGTAACGGGCACAAACTGGAACACAGGAACTTCTATCTTTACATGAGGAGAAATTTCTTCACTTTGAGGGTATAAGAGCCCTGGAAGAGACTGATCAGACAAGTGGTGGAGTCTCCGTCTCTGGAGACATTCAACCCCTCCTGGACACGTTCCTGTGGGACTTTCTCTGGATGACCCTGCTCTGGCAGGGGGTTGGAGGACATGAACTCTGAAGGTCCCTTCCAACTCCATATCATTCTGTGATTCTGTGAACTAAACTACACTCCTGTATGACCTGAAAACCTGGATATTGGCAGAATTAAATGGATGTCATGGTTGGGCAGGTGAAGAGCCAGCCAGAAAGCCCAAGCCTGATACTGGTCCTTTTAAAAGGAGACTTCTGACTTTAATGTCTTTGTGTTCCTGTCCTTCTGATCTCTAAAACGTTTCTTCCTCACCTCAGAGAAGTCTTCTCTAGTGCTTATGATGCACTCAAATGCAACAACGATGACAAAAAAATACAAGACTAGGTTAATTAAGAGATTAATCTCTTTTTGTCCAGATGAGAATGGGTAGATAAGAAGAGTTAGGGTTTTGTGCCAAGCAATGATTATAAACTAACTTCTCATTGACATATTCCTGCTTAAGACAGGAAGACAGGAAACAATTGAGAGGGAAAAAAAATAATCAGAAGAGATGATTTAGCCATTTAAATTAGCCAGGTTCACCCCTTTGAAATCTGCATAAAATTCACCTGTGGCTCTAACCCTGGGAATCACCCTTGCTCTTCTCAGCCGTCATTCTCTCAGTCAGAGTGAAACAATTAGATGCGCCGGTGCATCATTAGAGGTCCATGGATCACGATGTAGAAGCAGCAACAAGTCTGTCAACCCCTTTCCCCACTGAAGCCAAAAGAGTTAGTCTTGATTCGCAGTGGTATAACGGAGAACACAAATTGACTTCCTCAACGTAGCGACCGACTTCACTTTCAGCCTGAGTCTTGCAGCGAATTAAAGAAAATTACGCCCAAAGTATGTAATGCAACTCATGAAAGTAGTGAAAACCAAGTGTGCTGTAGTAAATGTAGGAAACAAGGATTTTGAGTGTTTTGAGTGCTACAGGAATTTGTATGGTGGGTTGCTGATCTTCATATTTTAGAAAGGTGGAAACTTTAACACTCATGTGAAAACTAAAGGTTTTCCAGTGGGCAAGTGAAAACTCTAAAGTTAATCAATATAAAAAGAAAAATACACCAGTCTTTTCATATATCATATTTATAAGGGAAGAGAGTTGCTATTGCAGTGAAAGTACCTACTTGGCTGCCTTCAATCAGTGGGTACAGGAGAATTACAGAATCATAGAATCACAGAATGCTATGGGGTTGGAAAGTACCTCTGGAGATCATCTAGTCCAACTCTCCTGCCAAAATAGGTTCTTCTACAGCAGATTGCACAGGAATGTGTCCAGGCAGGTTTTGAATGTCTCCAGAGATGGAGACTCCACCACCTCTCTGGGCAGCCTCTGCCAGGGCTCTGACACCCTCGAAAGATCTTGTTCCTCCTCATCTTTAGATGAGAATCTGTAGCCTTGTTCCACTAACACTCGCTGACACAAAGGTGTCTGCAGCACAAAACCCATTTTATTTCAACTTGTAAAAGAGAGGCTCCAGAAAGATTTGGATCCCACAACAGAAAATTTAAGTTATAATGTATTAGCTCCAGTTAGCAATGGATATTCTTGCGATTCTCATTGTGTAGGCCATATTCAGTCCTACTCATTGGCATTCTGATTAAAAACCCAGATCCTCATTTGCTTAGTCAGCAGCAGAAAGTATGAGGAAAGGTGTCAGTTCTTGAAACTTTTGAATTTCATAAAAATCAGTGTAAGGATCTCTTGATAGTAATATGACTTTTTTACAGAATTTAAGCTCAATTTACACCTATATATAGCTTTGCAAAGTTACTGAAAATTTAAGTACGAGGAAGTATCCTGGAGTTTTTAAGCCAAATCAAGCAGGTTTGTGTTTACTTGAGTTTTTCTTTCTTGGCACTTGTATTTCCAATTTGTCAAGCCTAATCAAGATAGAAAGAATGTTGGCTGAATAAAATATTGTAGAGGCGATGAAAACTGGCCAATGAGGAATAAAACATATCCCTTTGCAGACCATGTATACAAATCTTATGTATTATGTTTTATTGTCACCCTTTCTTTTTACTCCTACCAAGAAATAGCACAATTATGATTTACCACGACAACCACAAAAAAGAATAATAAAAAATCCTCATTACCGCCTTTCTCGTCCCTGTGTATCGGAGAGATCATAGGATTTTGGATAAAGCAAATAAAGGCCAGATGGTCAGATAGAAACATCTGCTTGTGCTTAAAACAAACTGGTCATTCCCTACACCAAGCAAGAAATTGTCTTTACACGTGGTAACATCTACATTGTTTACTTAGATGTATCTCCCGTTAGTTTTCCACAATAAGAAAACAAAAAGGCACCAAAAATAAATAGTCACCAGTTTCCTCTTGTCACCAAAACCTACTTTTTCTTTTTTTTTCTATCAAATAGAACTTTTCAAAGTTTGAAAACAACAAATAACAACAACAATAACTGGCAAATTGGAAAATCATGTGGTTTCGGTATTGCACATGTTCTGTGAAATCACTCTTAAAAAACTCAAAGTTTTATATGCTAAATTAGTGTGTGGTTGTGTGGTTTTTAAGACTTTTGTAGCTTATAGATAGCATATGGACTTTATAATATGGTAGTTATTAAATAAACAGTAGGTATTCTCATGAATGGTAAAAGAATAGGCTCATAAAATCTGTGCAGTGTAAATTACCAATGCATAAATACAGCTTAGTTTTTTATGCAAGGTTTAACAAAATTGCGTAACACTTTTATAAATTTAATTAAAAATTCAGAGTTGTAGAAGAAACAAACACCAATGGCAGAGAGGAATTAAGGTGAGGCAGAAAGGATGTGTTATTTTAGGCATGAATTCTTTACTCTGAGGGTGGTGGACCACTGGAAGGTGTTGCCCAGGGAGGTGATTGAGGCCCCTTCTCTGCAGATATTCCTGCTGACTCTGAATATGCTGAACTAGATGATCCTAGAGGTTCCTTCTGGCCTGGACAATTCTGTGATTCTCACCTGGTGCTTCAAACAGGTAGACATAAGTATTGAAGATTTTTCCAGGTGCTTGTAGCTGTACAGGGGGTTCTGTCCCCAATGGTAACAACACAGAAGAGAGGGACACAACAGGGACAGTATCTTGAAAATAGGGCTTACAGGACAGCAAGTTGCACATGAGCCAGCAATATGCCCTGATGTTCAAGAAGGCCAATGGCATCCTGGGGTGCATTAATAATATCATGACCAGCCGGTCAAGGGAGGTCATCCTCCCTCTCTACTCTGCCCTGGGGAAGCCCCATCTGGAGCACTGGGTCCAGTTCTGGGGTCCCCAAGTCAAGAAGGACAGGGAAATGCTGGAGAGGGTACAGCAAAAGGCTATGAAGATGATCAGGGACTGGAGCATCTCTCTTAGGAGGAAAGATTGAGAGACCTGGGGCTGTTCAGCCTGGAGAAAAGCAGACTGAGAAGGGATGTCATCAATGCTGAGCAATATCTAAAGGGCAGATGTCAAGAGGATGGTGTCAAGCTCTTCTCAGTGGTGCCCAGTGACAGGGCAAGGGGCAACAGGCACATGGTGGAACATGGGAAATTCTGTCTGAACATGCAGAAAAACTTCTTTCCTGTGGGGGTGTCAGAGCCCTGGCAGAGGCTGCCCAGAGAGGGAGTGGTCTCTGTCTCTGGAGACATTCAAACCCCTCCTGGACACATTCCTGTGGGACCTGCTCTGGGTGACCCTGCTCTGGCAGGGGATTGGACTGCATGATTTCTGAAGGTCCCTTCCAACCCCTACTATTCTGTGATTCTGTGTGAAATTAGTCAAGCAGGGAATACAGGAGCTGTCTCTCCCTGTACATTGGTCGCTCAATCTAACTTAAGAGCTGGGGACATTTCCAGGAGCACCAGAGGCTGGTATGCTCCTCTGGGGAAGCCCAGGCTGAAGGGGGACACCTCGTCAGGATATGTGTCGGGATGGGGGTGTCAGCCCAGCCTGAGAGCAGAACCTGGCAGAGATAATGAGCTACAAGGTGGCGAGAGAAGTATTTTCAGATCCTGGAGCTGCAGCCATAGCAAAGATTCACATCAAGGTTAAAGCAACAGAGACAAATGGGAAGCGCGAGCCTGGAAGAGAGGTGGCAGAGACAGATTTATGTTTCATGGTGGTAATTCTGGTAAAATCAGAAAACAAAAAAGCCTCCAATATTGTCTGGACAAAACTAGATCAAAGTAGATAAGACAAAAAACTTTCATAGATTATTTCCATGTGTCAGTGTAATTACAGGTCACCAGTTCCCAGGACAGGACAATGACAACTGATTCACTAATTTATGAAAGGACATTTAACACATCTCTGATGGTAATAGCTTATTTCATCCTTGAGAGTACATTTTTTCTTCTCTACACTTTAAGACTGAATATCTATGTGAGACATGGATACCCTTTTTTTTTAATATAATATTTGAGACATTGCAGTCTACAAAGACATGCAAATGGGAGCCAACACATGCCTCTGTCGTACAGAATATTAGAGAGACTAAGCTATGTTCTTATGAAAAAATGAATGGATTAAAACACAGTTTGTTTTGATGGACAGGTAATTAAAACCAGACTGTTTTCCAGAAAATGGAGTATTCGGAGAATTCACTTCATGGTTAAAAACGTACAGAGATACATTGTGAATTCTTTCTACACGACCACAGAAATCAATGACAGAATGTAAATTTTTAACATAGGGCATGAAACTTCAACATTGTAAAGAAAGCTCTATTAATCTGAAACTAACTTTTCTACCTCTCTGTGGAATTTTTGTACAGAATCTTCCCTCGTAGTCCCAAAAAATTTGCAGAAAGACAATAGTACACTTACGCACTTTAATAAACATTACAAATTTGCATTCCAACAATTGAAATTTACTTTTTGTATTTGCTGTGCTTCCCATTCAAACTATTTGCCATATTGAAAATACAATGTGAAGGCTGCAAATTAATGCAGTGAAAATATATTTTGATAATTCCTACTTGAAAATGTAGTTTTTGTCCATTTAAAATATGCTAATGTATGAATCAAGAGAGTAACTGTCCACATTTTTACTTTTTTCATTTTTTTTTTTTAATTAGCAGCATTTTTTTAGACCCATAATCTAAAGTATCTTAAATGACTAGAATGAAAGACCAAATTATTTCTAGTAATACAAAGAGACAGGACAATATTTTTTTTTAAGCAAAAAGATTTTAAAGACCACAAACCTTTTTTGCATCCTTTTTTTTTGTCATTCATGTGGAACTTATTTCTCTTTTGATTGATGCCAGTCTACCTACTCAGTACAATTATTTACAGACATGTTTCAAATAAATTATAAAGCTTGGTCTAAATATTCTAAACATGATAATCAACATATTAGGGATAGACAGCAACTGTAAGCAGAGTAGATCTTGAGGATGTGCCAAATTACCCTCCATTAGTTCAGTTATTGAACTAAGGATACCAGCTGTCTCATTTGCAGGCAGTTTTGGTATTTTGCCTTCCATATTGGCTGCTATCTATTGGATATTTCATTCTGAATTTAAGGAATCATTATTCCCACCAGGCATCAGTCTATATTTTGTACATGACCCTTTAAAGTGGATACTTAGCTGCTGCTGACAAGCCAGAGTGGAGAGCTTGTACTCTGCCAATATTCTAAAGCTCTTCTGATGCATAAGTAAGCATCATACACCACAATTAATTAACTGCTTGTAATACACTTTTGGGTTTAATGCTGAATGAAGCTAAATGGTGGGAGTCAGCAAAAAGAGATGGATAAGTACAAATTAACTTAAAACTTTGGTCATTCTTCATTAGCATGAAGCAGTTCTGAATTGCAGTCAATGGCAAACATGAGAGCAATCAACCAAGTTTTCTGTGCATGAAAGGGTTCTATGTTCTCCTCATCCAGCTGATCCCAAGGGCTGCACCTTGTCTGACATGTTGAAATACTTCCACTAATATTTTATCAGTTTTAATTGCACTGAAAAGAATTAATTCAATGAAACAACAATTTGAGAACATTTTTACAGTGTAATTGAGAGCTCCAGATGAAATTTGCTCAATAAAAATTTTGTTCCCTGAAATGAATTCTTATTTTACCAGTGTTAATCACATTGGATCTTGCCAAGCTCATATAATCAGAGAATGTGTGGGCATGCCAGAACTATACCTTTTGTTTCAAAACAATATGCTAACAAAGCCTTCACAAACTTTGAAGCCAATAAAACAAGCTTACAAAATTATTCTACATGGCATTGCAATCAAAATTACAAGATAATACAGTGTACACTTTTTAGATTTAAGTTTCCTCTGACAACTGTTTATGCTGGAATAAATTCCACTTACATCAAAGGAATATTGAGCAAGTGTGAGAGAAGAATGAGATCTTTTTACCTCATTTTAGTCTCTAATTGATCAATATGTCAAATTTCATGCGTACAAGGAAAATTCATTGTTTCCATGACTCTTGTTGATTCTTTTGCAATAATATTTTGTGTCATTAGTTTGTGCATCCACCAGAATAGCGTCATTTGCTCTTATTATCTTTCAGAAAACATTGTAATTTATATTGTGAAGGAAAAAATGCCTTATGCTCTCAGACAAGCAAAAATTAACTCAGTTCATGGCAGCAAGTTTAGGATGAGTTCATATATTGGTCTACAAAATTAAGCACATTTTGTGTGGAAACTGAAAGCATTTGGGTAGTTTTGATCCTCACATTTTTCCCTTATTATTCTTCTTCCTAGAAAATCTGCATTAGGTAATTCCAAGAAATGCCTTGCTTTCTGATCTATATCACCAAACTTTCCTCAGGTGAAATTTCACACTCTCTTAATCTCCACAGATACTTTTTTATGTTGGTCAAGCAATTTTCTTCAACCTTGAGGTCCCAAAGACATTTTTTCTTCTAAATTTCATTATTCTTCTAATTTCGCTCTTTTTATTATGCTAACATATTCTGTTCTCTTTTCCTTTTGTCCCTCCGGATTTTTATCCTTCACTGGTTAAGTGACTGATTCATTTTATTCCTGATTGTCTCTTCTCCTCTCAGCCTCTTGCCTCAACCCACAGGTTTTATTGTGTAAGGTACCGTATTTGCTTTATCTCACTGTAGTGACTTTGTAGGTCGGGCAATCTCTGTCTCTAGACACCTTCCTGTGTGACCTGCTCTGGGTGACCCTGCTCTGACAAGGGGTTGGTCTGCATGATCTCCAGAGGTCCCTTCCAACTCCCATCATTCTGTGATTCTGTGATTTCGTGCATTGCATGTTTACGTTCCTGGTAGAAACTGTGGTGCATTACCTGAAACTATGGCATTGTTCAAGATTCCCTAAGTCACTCTGAGCTAAACCATCTACAAAAAGAAAAAAAAAAAATCCCCAAAAGGATCTAATGCCTCATAATCCCTGAGTTGAGTCTGTGAAATCCCAATAAGGATGGGAAGGTGGGTTTGGGCTGAGAGGACATTAATTTTCTTCATGCTAGTGCACAGGCCGTAGGGCTGTCTGTCTGCTGGGAGTAACTCATAACAGGCAGTTAGAGGAGAGGCAGTTCACCACCTCTGCCTCCTTCATTAATAAGGTCATAAAGGAGTATTTATTAATTATTACCCAATTTATTGTGGAAGTGGATTTTTTGTGTCAATTTTAGAATACAACTAATATTTAAAAGTTGGGGTTTTTTCTTTCAAAACATATTTTAAGTGATAGACAAAACAAAGGCTTAATAGAGAGGTTGAGAATCTGTAGGAACTTGGAATCAGGAATCACTGATTGTTTCTTGGTGACCAGCAGGTCACAGAGGTTAAATGTGACCTGCTGAGGTGGCGATGTTAAGGTATGTCACACTCTGCTCATCTTCAGTCCCCAGGAAGAAATATCAGATAGATTATGAGATTAGAAGAGGCCAACACATTGACATTTAGGTTCTCAAAGGCATTCCCTGAATCTACTATTAGCAGTTTATTAAGCAATCCTGTTTTGTGAATAACGGAATCATAGAATTATAGAATGGTTTGGGTTAGAAGTGACCTTAAAGACCATCAAGTTCCAACCCCTCTGCCATGGGCAGGGACACCTCCCACCAGACCAGGTTGCTTCAAGCCCCATCCAGAAATTTCAAAATTGTGGATCTATGACTTGAGAACGAACACCCCAAAACTTGGTAATTAGCAGGTGTCCCATGGTTGCTATTTGCATTGGAAAATCAGTGCTTTGAAAGTAGAGAGCAAACTTGTGTGCAATATTGAAAAATTAGTAAACAAAGTCAGAAAACACCCTCTCAGTGTAACCCTCACATTAGTGTTTCGATAGCTCCAGTAACATTCTTAGTTAAGAAGAAAAAAATAAAAAAGGAAAGACTAGAGGAACAGACTAATGTGCTGCAGAGAGTGTTTTCCTGCACAATTGGTATCCAAGCTTACAAGACACCAAAATAGAGTCACGTCCATTTATTCCATTGATTCTGAGTAAATTCTTTAGTTTGGTGAAAGCCTATATAAGATGCAATTTAAGGTGGGGAGGAAAAAAAATAGATAGAGTCTCAGAGGAAAAACTTACACATTTCTGTGTTTTATGAGAGATCAGTGGTGTTAAATTATTAATATGATGATAGGTTAAGAAGCATCTCTTTCTGCCTCTGGTCCCTGGTCCAGTGGCCCCTGATCCAATGATGGTCTTTCAGTTTTCTTAACTTGTCTTTAGATTTGCTTTCTCCACTACAGCTGCATCATTCACAGTAGTCTCCAATGGAAAAATAACGCAATTTCTGACAATGCACTTTAGATTTAGGCTGAGGTCTATTTCCACTACAGTGAGCAAGTGTTAGATGCACAGTTCCTATTAACAATAGAGAGAAATCTGTGCCTAATTCCCACATGCATCCTTAAGTGCTTGCCTGTTTACTGTGGTTTTAAACTCAGGCATTTCTTGAAATAGGTGAACAAATAAAAATAAACCAAACATGAAACAACCTCCTAAATGTTATTTTTCCCTATCATCAAGCATAAAAATTATATCAAGCAACACTGCCCAGACTTTATACAAACTGACACTTTTCCTGGAATAAGAACTGTGTTTTTCCAACTTTCATGTTTAAAAAAAGTTAAAAAATAAGAATTCTGTTGAAGACAAAATTATTTATAAATTGTACAGGTCTTTCTTCACATCTTTTTTTTCCCTGAGCAATATTGAAGGAATAGGATTTTTTATGATTAATTAACTATTTACAAGATTTTTTAAAAAATGAACTGCAGAAACCACTACTCTTCATGGTCATCTTTCGTGAAAATTTTTTTAGATGGACATTTTTGAAAAGTATAAACCTAAGTAATACTGTATCCTGATCTGTTGAACCTTCCATAAGCTCAAGAACCAAGCTTTGCAGAATTCAACAACATGCTCATGTGTCTATTCAACATAACACTTACACATGTGTCCAGTTTTAAATCAATGGCTATATCCATCCCATCTGGAAGAACAGTCTTTAGGCAGGTTTGCCCTGCCAAAGGCAGAAAAAGAATGTTTCTTCTGCTTGTGTCTTTCCTCTTTGTTTCCCATGCCTGGTCATTTCTGCTGGCACAGATAGGGATGGGTTCACTGCCACAGAGGTTACTGACCATTGTTCTTGCTGCTCCTTGGAGGTGGGCAGGGGGATGAGCATCACTCACAGGACATCCGAACATTCCTACACTGGTCAACCCATCAGGTATTGTGGTTTAGGCTGAATTAGCCAATGACCAGTGACAGATGCTTCCCCCCCTCTTCTCACTCCAAGGAGAGGAGAAGGAGAGATAAAGAGATTTACATGTTCAAAAGGAACTAACATACTTTAATGAAATATTAATAATGAAGTGAAAAGAAAATAATGAAATAAATACAATATATACAAAACCCTATCAAGCTTCCAGGATGAAGACACCAGCAGGCACTGGGGACGTCCCAGATGGGACTCAACGATGGATGGGAACTGGATTCCAGCTCTGGAGTCAGGAACACACGGATCAGGCAGATGAACAGACAGGATCCTTCTCGGACGTCAGCTGTTGAAGAAAGAGTTGACCCTCTGAATCCTCAGCTTTTATACTGAGTGTGGGGCAGATGGGATGAAATACCCTGTTGATCAGTTCTGGGTCACTTCTCCTGTCTGCTCCGCCCCACAGGTGGGATCCCTCAATGCTTTTCTCCTTCTGACCCTCCAATGGGGCAAATAACAAAATGAGCTGACCTTGGTTGTTATAGCTATAAGTATAAGCAGGAGCCTTCCTGCACCATCCCTTGGCATCGACTATAAACAATCGGTCTTATCAATCTCAGAACAAACAGTTTCCTGCCCAATACGCTGTTAATGTCAGAGTGTTGGAAGAGACCTGGCTAAGAAGTAAAGTTACTGACCGGAAAGTTGGTTCTTTCCTACCTCAAACCGGGACAGCAGGGTTAGGCCATACGTGTGGGCAGTGGTCAATGAGTGTCCATGCTGCTTAATGCCAGGATGCTCCCTGCAACGATTCCGTTCTGCTCCAAGTGGCTGGTTGTGGTGTGTCAGTAATTGCTCCCAAGAGGCAGTGCTGGTAAGTCCAGCAGTTCTGTGGAGGGGAAAATGTTTGGTCATCTGTGTCGTGATTATGTCTTTATTTTATTTACAAGTTCAGGTGATATTGGCAGAACCAGCATGTGACAGACAATAGAGATACAGCAAAAAGGCCTTAAAAATCCTTAGAGAAAGACATGCTAATAAACATGGTTGTCCAGGAACCAATAATAGAGTGCTCATACTAAGCATGAGGAATGCTTATAAAAAACCAAACTGTACATGCACCTAATAGTCTCTTTGAAAGGAGAGGATTCCTGTCTGAGCACTTTTTTGTTTTAATTTTGATTTAAATAGTAGGTCATGGAGTATTTGCACAAGTGCAGGAGCCTTCTACAGCTCCAGCTACTGCCTCTGGTTTCAACTGCTGCTGCTTCTTTCGAGGGGGGTGACTTTATCAATTCATTCTTTCAACAGCTGTTTTCTAAGCTTGGACTCTCTTCCCTCTGTCCTCTTTTGCATGTCGTCTTCTGCTGCCAAGCACTTCTGGGGCTCCATGAACCTGACTTCAGCTGCCTGCCTGTCCTGCTGGTGCCATTTGCCATTTCCTTTTCAAAGGGCTATTGCTGTAACAGCTCTATTCTAGGCAGGGAGTGGGAAACCTTTGAAACTGATGCAGCTTCATTGCACAGTCTATCAGAAGGAAGTAACATTAAAAGAAAATAACTTCATCTCTGTTTAACTGCTATAGGATTTAGCAAATTTTAAACAAATGAGAAGCAGATAGATATTTTTGAATGCTTATTACTTGGCTGAAAAAAGACATTGATTTCAAAGGCATTTTCTCCTTGCACAGAATAGAGGGGCAGCAAAAATTGTGCTTTGAAGAGAAAATGCCACCATCAGGAAAGGAAGACAGCTCAGGCACCTCAAAGAGTCCCAAAAGTGTTAGGGAGCCATGGAGGACATCTAAAGGGGAAAGTCCAGGTTGTGCGCAGCCTGAGGAATTAGTTTAAAAGAACCCCTTTTCCCCACAGAAATCCTTCAGATGAAGCAGCAGCTGTTGGATTCTTTCACGGTGAACATGGAGGGATCAAGCTCAAACAGCTCTGAAAGTCCAGCAAAACAGCAGAGGATAACTAAAAGGTCCGAATAAAGAGCAGGTCGTACTTTAAGGCATTTTCCTCTCTCAGCATGTAAAGTGAAGAGGGGGAGGGAGAGCAGAACAATGAATAATAAATAATATGTAAGATTCGAGTCTGGACAACTGCTTTCTTTCTAACTACATGTAGCTTGCAGCTTTAATTAGACATAGTGTTTTTCTTTTGCCATTAAAAAGCTGCCACCTTTCGCTTTGGAGGTGACTACATTTCAGTGGGGGTGAAGGATAAGTTATTTGTACTTTGTTGTGTAATGCCCCCAAGCACCATATAAAGAAAATGACTATTGTACATGCTTTGTAGCTTGTAAAGTCCTTTGAAATAAAATGTGGACTATAAACATAATATAAAAAGGACTACTGATGAATAAGTATATAGTCTTGATAAGTATGTGTTTATTGGCAGGTAATTAAAAGGAATCATCATATCAGGGCAAAGCTTTTATCCCAAGAATTTTATAACCATATTTAGGTATGTAGGCCATTAGTTTTTGAGGTATTTGGATGATTAAAGATGGAGAGATACTAATAAAAATAAAGACTTTCATCTGTTTCTGCATTCATAGTGTGCAAAAGGTGCATAAAAAAAGTTAATGGCAAGAAATAAGTTTCTTGGTCAATATAATTTTTTAATTAAAAAAAAATAAAGGATATAACTTAGCATGAATACAAGGGTTATTTAGCTACAGTGGATCTTTGATATGCGTTGTCCACAGCAGAATTCACACTGTACCTCTAGAGAATGTACTTGAGGGGGAGGTAGCTGATGTTACAACATGACCTGTTAGAAGGGTTTGCACGTACCTGTATCTAGATTCTTCATTAGTGTAGTGGGTACTTATATATGAGAACAGTTTTTGATAGTCCTACATAAAATTTCTGTCAGTTTACCTTTACCCATTCATAGCCTGAACTACAGCTTCCTGAACAGTGCAAATCCTTCTGTCCTGGCAGCTCCTTCCTCACTAGAAACCTTTAGAAACTGGAAAAGAGGAAGAATGGCTTTTGAGTGGAGGTTTAGGCAAAAAAGTTACAAGTAAACCTCTTCTTCATTTAAAGCACCCGAAGCGGAACTCCGATGATGAGGCTCAGTGGGTACCAATTAATGGGTCATGCTCTAACCAGAGGCAGGGAACCTCCAGAAACACAAGAGTCTATCCTTGCACGACTTTCTACTGTCTTCGTCAGTGATATGACAGAAGGAACTGGGTGCACCTTCAAGTTTGCCAATGACACAAAAGTGGTGAGACCAGAAAACACACTTTAGAGCAGAGCGGTCATTAATGAAGGGTAAAGTGTTTAAGATCATTCTGGAGAAGAACATCCACCAACAGACATAAAGAAAGCAGGAGCTGAGGTCAAGATTTTTAGCACCCTACTGAATGGTATCATCTTGGACTAGAATTGATGTTGACTTATGTTGAACTTGTTTTTTAACAGCAGTGCCTAAGTAAAGCATCTCACAGGCAGAAAGACATGAGCCAATCTCCTCCTGAAGTGACAGAATCACCTCTGTGGATATCATTATTAATTATCCAGATTACTGATTAAGCCTTCCAAGCTTCTTACCTCAATATGGACCTCAAGCCTTTGTGGGGTTTCCGTTTGTTGGGGTTTTGGATTTTTTTTTGTTTCTTTGCTTGCTTTTGGTTTTTGTTCTTTATTTTGTTTTAATTTTGGGTGGTTTTGGGGGGTTTTTGTTCTGGTTTTTTTTTTGTTTTTATTTTTTTTTTTAAATATCATGAAACAGCCATTGCAGAATGTTCTCCCCTGAGATTAAGAGAAATGCATGTCCAAATCCTGTTACAGCACAGCCTTATAGGAAGCATTCCTTTGGCTGTGCCAAGGGAACCAGAAACACCAGTGAGATCTGGAGGTTCTAGACAAATTTTTGTTTATCATAATTCTATGCTAATAGCAGCTATTCACCACTTGTCAAAGGGCTGTTCTGTGTGGAAGCATGTCAACTTGTTCATTAAAAGATATAGAACAGGAAAAGATGCTGATGTAGAGTGAAAGGGAAAATCGCTTTGTGACTTTTCAATGGACCTTCCATAAAGATCTGTCTCCATGCTGACAAACAGGGAGTCAATGACCCTGAACCAGAACTTTTCTTCAGTACACAAGCTGTTTTGCCTTTAATTAGTACAAAAAAAAAGAAAGAAAGCTGAAGGAAATTAGGCCTCACAGGGCACTGATCATACTTTTATCTTCTTTTGTTGGTCCAGTGGAAGATTTACATTGATTGCAATGCTGCTGTTTAATGACTGCAGCACTTCATCACTGAATAGAATTTTTTTTTCCCTCAGACAGGACATTGTCAGTTGTGGATTGGACCTGTTTAGTAGGGAAACTGAAGTATTGCAACCTTGATTACCTCTGTAACACCGCAACCATGAATACAGTGCTAGCAGACATGTCTGACGTATTAAAAAGGGTTTAGAACACAATTCTTATATTCTGAAACATTCCTTCAGCTATTAATACCTCAAAATAATTGCAAAACTCTTGAGAAAAAAAATTAGAAGATGGGAAGAATTGGTCAAGTATATCTTGACAAATGAACAAGATATGTGAAATTGGAAAGGGATATAATTTCTTGCTGAAAGAACCATTGTGCCTGCAGCCTTTAATAGCTGAGGACTTTCTCTTTACTCCTTGTTTTCCCTCTCCATAACTAGAGCTGTTACAAGTTATGACGGATCTGAGTGCTCAGATATAAATTAGTATTTCTTTCAAGACCTGGAACTTCCTACCGACATGCCTGAACAGTGATGCAGCAGAAGAGAGCTTGGGAGGAAGCCATTGCTGTCAAGGTCTTCTTTAGGTAATGACTATGAGAAAGGCTAATGCAAACTCAAAACCCGGTAGGGCAGGAAGTAGGTCCACAATTCATCCTGTTCTAAGAATGGGCCTTGTACAGCCAAATGTTGAAATCCATAATCTTGACTGCACTTCTGAAGGTGCCAAGTGGTTAGGATCAGGGGATTTCAGGGAATACTATAGTGTGAAGATAATTAACACTTTTCAGAGCGCTTCCTCCTCTCTGCAGTGAGGGTGTAGATATTTTCCAGGATGGAAGCTGAGCACAGGCTCTCTACTATGCCAACTGGAGAGTTGCCCAGCAGAAAAGGTCCTAGGGTGTTGGTGGACAACTGTCTGAATATGAGCCAGCAGTGTGCCCAGGTGGCCAAGAAGGCCAACAGCATCCTGGCTTGTATCAGGAACAGTGTGGCCAGCAGGAGTAGGGAAGTCATCGTGCCTCTGTACTCGGCACTGGTGAGGCCTCACCTCGAGTACTGTGTTCAGTTCTGGGCCCCTCACTACAGGAAGGAGATTGAAGTGCTGGAGCGTGTCCAGAGGAGAGCCACCAAGTTGGTGAGGGGTCTGGAGAACAAGTCGTACGAGGAGAGGCTGAGGGAACTGGGCATGTTTAGTTTGGAGAACAGGAAGTTGTGGGGAGACCTTCTTGCCCTCTACAACTCCCTGAAAGGAGGGTGGTGAGAGGTGGGTGTTGGCCTCTTCTCCCAAGGGAATAATGACAGGACCAGAGGAAATGGTATGAAGCTGCGGCAGGGGAGGTTTAGATTAGATATTAGGAAGAATTACTTTACTGAAAGAGTGGTCAGGCACTGGAACAGCCTGCCCAGGGTGGTGGTGGAGTCACCATCCCTGGAGGTATTTAAGAACTGTGGAGCTGTGGCACTTCAGGGCATGAAAGGCACTTCTAGTGCCTGAGATTGTTGGGGGTGGTGGTTGTTGTTATGGTGGGAGTTTTTGGGGTATGATGGGGGTTTTTTTTTGTTGTTTCAGGTAGTGTTTTTTGTTATGGTTGGACTCAATGATCTCAAAGATCCCTTCCAACTATGAAGATTCTGTGATTCTCTTTGCTGTAAGAGGCCAGGAGATCTTGGAATAAAGGGAATGAAAACGGTGTGGAATTCTGCTTTTCTGCTCTCAAATGAAGCCACTAGTAAACATTTGCAGCTCCACATAATTTTATTTTTTCAGTTGCTCACATAATATATACTAGCAAGTTTATTTTCTTTAATGCAACAGACAGGGAAGGGGAGAAACATTTATTACCTCACTCAAAATGGTCTGTATCAATCGAGAGGTAGGTCTACTTGTAAACCCTGTCATCTCCAAAGGATGCACAGAATCTTTTGTTTTTCCATTTGCTGGTTGGTTGTTTTGGGGTTTTGAGTTCTTTTTTGTTTGTTTGTTTTGTTCTGTTTGTTTGTTTGGGTTTTTTTGTTTGGTTTTTTGTTTGTTTTTTTTTGGGGGGATTTTTTTGGAGGGTAGGGTGGGGATTTGCTTGTTGTTCGATTTGTTTGATTTATTTTTTCTTGGTTTTTTTTTGTTTGGTTATTTTGTTTTGATTTTGGGAAAATCACTTAAAGCACACAAACCCCCAATCAAAGCTTTCTGCCAACCACAAGGTGCCAGTCTGTGAGGAAGCAGAAAACAAAACAAAATGCAGTAATGTGTGAGAAAACCTTCAGTGAAGAAAAGGCAGGATTTCCCCTGAAAACCTGTGTAAAGGAGTTTCATTTGAAAAAAAAAAAAAAAGAAAAAGAATGCCTTATGCAAAGAAAAATGAGCCAGTCTAAAACATATTCTGAATTCAGTAAACTGGAATGTGAACAATTATTCTCAGAAAGAAAATTGGAATATGCAGGAAAGACTTTGAAAGATCTCAAAATGCTGCTCATAGAACCAGGCCTGAAAGAAGCTGTTGAGGCAAAGTTACCCTCAGGCAACCAGCCCCGACCTGACAGACACACAGCAAATTAATTGCACAGGTACCATTACCTGTGCTCGCTCTGCAGCAGAAACAGCCTTATTCCAGGGTGGAAAAACAAGCTGGAGACAGTGAAGAAGTGGCAGGAGAGAGAGTGGGTGGCAGGGAGGGCTGCTGATGCTGCTCAGAAACCTTCAGCAAAGAAGGACGGGGGGCAGTTTGTGTAGGTGGAACAGCCCTCAATCAGTCGAAAGGCTGAGAGTGGACACAAGCCAGAGGTAATAGAACCCAATCACCTCTCCATGGAGACCTACCTCAGAAAAATGGGTCTGTGAAAGAGGATACTGTTGAGTGCTGTCTCCAGTTTTGGGTCCTTCACAACAGGAAAGACGTTGGGATACTGGAGCAGGTCCAGAGAAGGACAACTGAGCTGGTGAGGGATCTGGAGAATAGGTCTTGAGAGGAGCAACTGAGAGAGCTGGGGTTGTTCACCCTGGAGAAAAGGAAGCTGAGGGGGGACCTTCTCGCTCTCTCCAATTCTCTGAAAGTAGGATGAGCCAGGGTGGTGGCGGTCTCTTCTCCCAAGGAACCGGGTGATGGGCCAAGAGGAAACAGCCACAAGTTGTACCAGGGGAGGTTTAGATTGGATCTTAGGAACAATTTCTTCACAGAAAGGGTTATTGCACATTGGAATGGGCTGCCCAGGGAAGTGGTGGAGGCACCATCCCTGAGGGTATTTAAAAGCCAGGAGACATAGTGCTCAGGGACATGGGATAGTGATGGGTTTTGTCGGTGTTGGGTTGATGGTTGGACTCTATCTGAAAGGTGCCTTCCAACCCAGCCAACTCAATGATTATATGATTCCAAACTAGAGGCAATAGAGTCCCATCCCCTCCCCATGGAGATCTACCTCAGTAAAATAGGTCTGTGCTGGGAAAAAAGGTTACTGTTATAGCAAAGAACCCGAGTTACCATGCCAGTTTGTTGACAAAGTGTGTATCATCACATACGTGGGTGAGGAAAAGGGTGAGTAGGTTATTATGGTCTTGTGTGACATCTATGATAGAATTCATCTTTATCTTTAAAGTTAAGCTTCAAGTTTGTAAAATATATAATGAAATCCTTTACATTACTCTTTTTGTCAGTAAAAATTAAAACATAGCCAGAAAGTAAAAAGCAAAAAATATTCTAATAATTTAATTCATGAAAATAAAAATCTTTCATCCTTTGTTTTAATCCTTACATTTACCATGCAAATAAGGATAAAGGAACAAAGTAAAGGTATGAAGATGCGCCACAAAGAATAAGGTAATAAGTGTCACAACTTATTGGAAACAGAAAATAAGTAAAAGTGAAATATTTAACACTTGAAAAACATGTAACACTTGAACACTGCTGAAAAATATGCTTCAAAAATAGATATGCAGTTTTAGTTCTGCATCTCATGCCATAAAACAACCCCATCTTTGATGGACTTGCAATCACGTGAGACAAAATTTTGGTAGGCAAAATTTTCAGGACCACAAAACGTATTTTTTAATTGAAAACACTGTCTGAAGCGACATATGGTAAGACTCTTCTTAACTTTACTTAACTCACAAACCCTACAGACTTGCAGTTTGCCAGCCTCTTTCCATGTAGCGAGGGGGCTTGCAGTGCTGTGAACGTACAGTGAGGTCTTGCATTTTACTGCAGTTAATGTAGCGCTGCCTCTTGTACCAAAGCTATTAAGCCTCTTGATCTTACAATCTCCTGCTGCTGCAACAACCGAGAAGTACATTTCCATGCTAAGGAGCCACATCACTCATCTCCTCCGGGGGCTCCAGAGCTCCTGCTACAGTCATGGGTACAGAGGCTTAATGCTGTCATCTAGTATGGACAATTGTCTCCATTTAATTAGCTGCACAGTCAAATATCTATGTCTTTAAGGACTTTACGTTACCTTTGTGGCTTAATTGAAATTATTGTACTACAAAATGTCAGGTGCCATAAAACTATTTGTCTTCTTCTGTAACTGATAACATAGTCATAGAATCATAGAATGGCCTAGGTTGGAAGGGACATTTAAGATCTTCTAGTCCAACCATCAACCCAACTCTGATAAAAACCATTGCTAAGCCATGTTTCTAAGCACTATGTCAACCTGCCTTTTTAATATCTCCGGAGATGATGATGTCACCACTTCCCTGGGCAGCCCATTCCCATGGGAAGTAACCCTTTCTGTGAAGCAATTGTTCCTAATATCCAATCTGAACGTCCCCTGGTGCAACTTGAGGCTGTTTCCTCTTGTCCTATCATCTGTGACTTGGGAGAAGAGGCCGACCCCCACGTCTCTACACCCTCCTTTCAGGGAGTTGTGGAGAGCAAGAGAATAAAATCATGGAATTGCCTGGGTTGGAAGGGACCTTTCGGATCTTGGAGTCCAACATGATTTCCAAAGGTCCCTTCCAACCCCTACTATTCGGTGATTCTGTGTGATTCATCTAATCATTCCTTGAAAGTCTGTCTTTCTTTCCACCGATGATAGAGGGAAGCTGGAGAGATTAGCTCAGATGCAGACACCTGGCTGTGTACAGGCATGAGCAACCTGGTCTAGTGGGAGGTGGTCCTGCCCAGGGCAGGGGGTTGGAAGTAAATATCTTTAATATCCATTCCAACCCAAAGCATTCTCAGTTTCTATGATTTTATGATGTTCCTGCAGCAGCAGGATGACTCCAGCCCCCATGAAGTGTGATCACACTATCATGTTGAGGACAGTCTGAAGCCAATCTGCCACACGCTGCTTCAGCCCTCAGTATAGGAGGCACCATGGCTGAAGGAAGGACCCTTGTTACTATAACTATACCCGACACACTGTGCCTGGGCAAGTGGGGGACACGTAACATTTAGGCTGAGCGCCAGGTACCCAACCTGTACATGACAGAGCCAACAAAAAGACTGTAAAAGTTAAAAAAAGAACTCCAAGTTCTGCTTCAGAATTTACCTGAAGACTTTACCTGGGTGTAGAATCACATCTGACCAGGGCCAGATGTGAGGTGAGTCTGGACATGAAACACTTGCAAAAATAATTAATAAAAAGTGCAAATCTTCCCTTTGGTGACACAATAATGATACCGTTTCAGCATATGGCTAAATTGTACCCATATTGTGCCCTGAACACAACTAGGCCCCAGAGGCCTGGCCAAGATGGCATCACAGAAGATCCATCAAGCATTAGTTCAGTTTGCTAGAGATGCTAGAAAGCATCAGGCATTAGTTCAGTTTCTCACTCACCAGAAAGAATTAACATCTCATAGATATGAAAGCCAAAATATCCTATTTAAGAATACAGCAAAATGTTAACAATGGAAATAAACTAGTTGAAAGATAGTCAATAAGTGATAAGGTAGATCCACACTCACTTTTAACCTTCTCTACAGCCAAAAATGTGACCTACTATATGTAGAGAAAGCTTATTAGCACACTCGTATTTAGTGCTGCTTATGGAACATCATGTAAGGACATTTTTGCCAGCTATGCAATGCATCAAGCAGAATAATGTCCTCTGATAAGTGTAATGCCGGCTATTCTTAGGCTTATCTCTTTGCAGTGGCTCCCCTGCACAGATAAAAACTTTTTATACTGTGTTACAGCTCTTGGAGATTCTCCAGTTACTTAAATGACAACGTGCTTTGGTTTTGGAGCCAAAAAACTTGTTGTGCTATTTTCCTGGTTACGATTTGTGAATTCCATGTGGTCACATTACGCATAACTGTGCCATGGCAGGAAGTGGAACAGTTCACCACCAAGTCCTCTGCAGACACTGAATGGTTCCTTTCTTGAAGCAATTGATGCAATTTTCCCTGCTAAGGAGGGTGTAATCCATAGTAAAAAGTGGAATATCAGTTTTATGATATTATTAATTCATTTAATTTTGCCTTAATTGGAATTTTTCAGTACACAGAAGGAAGTCATCCACCAGCCATCTGTTCTTATATATTGCAGTCATTGCTAAATTATCCTGTATTTAACTTCCGTTAATAAGGTTAACACGGGAGCTTTAGCATAACACCATTGCTTCTCTCTGTACCATGTCCATTTAAGATTGTATTTCATTGCTACCCACGAGGACTTCATAGGCAGAATCAACTTATCTTAAAGTGCAAACACCTGACAGTGTTCCTTACTAAAACTTTTTGCCAGTGATAAGTTAGAATAGCTTGGCAAGGAAGCAAAAAAAAGCTGATAGTTGACAATTTGAAGAGTGTGTTAAATAACAAGTTTATAAAGCTGACATTCCATATCAGTGATTTCTGAATACTGTCAATCTCTACTTCTATACCCCTAGGGTAATTTCAACAATTAGTGACTGTATGAGGAAGGATCTCACATGGGCTACAGAAGTTTTACACTACTTTGGTAGCATAAAATCACAACCAGACCTTGGACCTGGCGGAGGAGAATTTTTCCTGTCATACCGTTTCTGTAGAGGAACTCGTATAAGCTCAAACAAACATTTCCCAAAGTCTTAGCATTGCCTTGTGGAAATCTAGGCTACAGAATTCTTCAGAAGCAGCAAACTAAACTGCCATTCACAAACGACAACAACAACAAAAAACACCCAACAGCCATTTGTTGTAGTGGAGGAAGCTGATAAAATTACACAGTTGGCTCAACTTCATGCTCGTAATTGGAAATTACTCATTTTTGTAATTGGAAATAATACAGAGGTAGCTGAAATCCTCCACCTTGAATCTCCCTGTACACAGAGCTGAAAATCTATCACGTGCCCAGACTTATACTTGAAGTATCTATAAAAGGCACTTCGAGCTTTGTAACTACCTCAGTTACTGGAGTCTCTTCCAGGGTGTGTGCAGATATGAGTGACGAGTGTAAGGGACCGAGTCTCTTCATAAAGAAAGAGTTGAGGCTGATGGTGCACTGATAGTCACGCTCAAGCATGAAACTGAATTAAAAAAGTGGAATCTTAATACTTTTAGCAGCTACTTTGCCAATGGAAATAATGCATAGATATAGTTAGAATCTCAAAAGTGTTTTTACCTTTAATTTGAGAAAATGTGGCAATCTGAAAGTACTGCAAGTGGGGGCTGAACTGGAAAAGCATTAGGATTAGGCATTTCTTAATTCTCAGCTCAAATTTGGGCTGAGCTTATTTGGGTGGGGAAGAGGTGAGAGAGAGGTCTCAAAGAAACACATGCTGTTTCTATCACTGTAATATAACCTAAATTTCCTTTTACTCTGAATTTTATTGGCGTCCAAACCAAACCATTCTACATGGAAAAGTCATTAAAAATCAAACCCTTCTGATTTCACTTCCAATTTAAAAAGCTTTTAAACTAGAAAATTATTCCTCAGAACCTGCATTATTGCTAAGACAGTTTCATTAAATAAATATGTATCACTGTAAAAAAAACAAATGCAAAGCAATAACTGCCTTGAAGGACTAGAATCAGTATAGACCAAAACACATTATAGCTGTTCTGGGTCTTCTATTTTTACTTGTAACCAAATGAAAAATTCACTAAATAATATGAGCACGTACATCAAAGGGATCTTCCAGAAAGTTAATAAGAAGCAAGGAAAAGAGAAATAGAATGAAAAAAAGAAAAGCAAAGCAGCAACAACAACAACAAAAAAACTCCAACAACCGAAAACCCACCAGCCTGCTTATGGCAAATTTGCTTGTAATAGGAGGTAGCTTGTTCAAGTATCCTTATAAAAGGGGAAGGTAGAAGTGGGGCTTAAGTATTGTATTTATAAACTCCTTTTTGATTTCCATGTCATGTTTGTTCAGGTTACTTAGCTGAAGATACTGCTCCTGTTGCTATCATCTCTGCAAAGTCAATCCAACAGATTAAATTAAACCTTCTTTCTCTCTGCCTCACACATCATAAAAACAAACAAAAAAAATATAGATATTTCTGAAGGCGCAGGCTGTTTCTGCTATCTGCTGGTAGTGATGGATGGAACAGAAAGAACTGAGTTTGATTTAATCAGATAGCTTAACCTTGCGGGGAGGAGAAAAACACCTATATAACATATTCATGCGTAAATTTTATTTTCAGGCATATGTGCCCATGCACACGTGTATATTCTAGACATCCTGGTCTATCATGTCTCACTTTTTATACCACAGCGAATGTATAGAAAACAGGCAGTTTACCATATTTCATGCACAAGTCTATCAGCCTTTCATTCAGATGATGTTTTGTTAATCTTACATTACACAAAGTAGCTTCCATGCCCCAAGGAATCTGGAGAGAAAAATCTGGTCAACACATTACAGAGGGAGAGGGAGAGCTAAATATTCAGCTTTTGGAACGTGGTACACATCATAAACATTTAGGAAGAGGGATTCCTCATCTCTTCAGTGTATTTTCTGCAGGCTGTATTAAGCTAATGGTAGTATTTTAACAAGCAGGCTTGTGTTTTCACAGTTCCACCTTCACCCTCTCATTCCTTTAAATGTGATGGCCTCAATCCTGCAAATTCTCACAGCTAAATTTAATCTCATAATTATGTATTAAAGTTAAATACAGAAATAATACTTTCGGTAATGAATTCCACATCACACGCTATCCCAGCAATCACAAAATTTGTTGTCTATTTTTCTTTTGTGAAAAGTTGCTTAACTGTCTGCCTCAGTAGATATATTGTGGAGATCTAAGCCCTGAGATTCACAGAAAAATGCACACTGTGTGCTTCCTTCCTTCATTTGAAAATGAGAAGGGGATTGCATCATGATCAGGCTGTTTCAATTATATTTTGATTTTTTTTGCCATTTGAAAGATAGCATGTTACAAATCATGTCAGAATATTTTTCCTACTGGACTTTTATATCTATCCAACAGTCAAAATATTATTTGTGAAGCGTGAACATTTTAATAACTATTCTTCTGGTTTTGTGAGCTAGTTGACACTGTATAATAGCAGAAAAATGAAACCGCGTTGGAGATTTATCAGAACAAAACACTGGAAATGATGAATCGCAAGTAATGAAGCAGGAGCTAAAGAAGGAAAAAAAAAACCCAACACAAAAAGGTGCAAGTTTTTGCTTGATTGAAGAAATGCTAATACATATTGGTATGTAAGTTGTCACACCCTGATACATATGTACAGCTACAGCAGTATTTTATAATCAAAATAATGCAGTGGGAAACAGTCCCTGGGAATGGAATTTGAAGCCCTCGTTATCTGTGTGGTGTTAACCAGATGAGGGTGAGCAGAGAGGGAGCTCCTGGGGTCACAGCAAGGGCGGCTCAGGACTGGGAACAGCCCAACACGTCTGGGCGCGAGCCCTAGGACATTGGGTTTGGAAAGGTGGCCATAGGAGAAAAGGAAGAGAAGGCGGCGCATAAAGACTTTACTGAGAAAGTTTGGGATTTGGTGTGAATTCATAAAATAAGGCACTGCAATTGTGTTAAGCTGATTGCTTGACTCTAAAGCACTGTGCATCAATGAAATGGGCAGCTCTTTTTCCCCTCTGCTGCCAAATGTGCTTTGAAATTGAAGATCGGGGTCAGAGCTGCAGAGGACAGGCTAGAGGAGTAAGTGGCTAACCCTGGGTAGGAGAATCTCCTCGGGTCAGATAGCCAAACTGAATTAAATCCATCCATCCTCTTATGCACTCAGAAGAGAAATAGTCTGACCCTCCACCATTTTATGTAATATTTACCGCGTGCTAAGAAGGTGCGAAAGATCTAAGGGGAAGGAACCCCATTTATTAGCATTTTATATCCACTTTTTCTTGTGACATAGTAAATGTTACTATACTTGGAGCCAAAATACTTATGAGAATGTCTTAGTAGACTGTGTGGCTCTCTTCTTATTTTGAGCCCTTATTTTGATCTGGACACAAACTCCACAGGACCTGCAGCTTAAGCCATACAAGCAAAATTGAGAAGCCAAGAAGGTATTTATCTCATTTTTGAGAAATAGGGCCACAGAAATGCTCAGAGGAATGGAGCACCTCTCCTATGAGGACAGGTTAGAGAAAGCTCCTGCAAGACATTATTTTGGCCTTTTGGTACTTAAAGGGTGCTTATAAAGAGGGGGACAGGTTTTTTAGCAGGGCCTGTTGTTATAGGACACAACAAGATAAGATGGGTAATGGTTATAAACTAAAAGAGCGCCAATTTAGGCTAGATATAAGGAAGAAATTCTTTGCAATGGAGGTGTTGAGCCACTGGCCCAGGTTGCCCAGAGATGTGATGGATGGCCTGTCCCTGGAAACATTCAAAGTCATGTCAGACAGGACTCTGAGCAATCTGATCTAGTTGAGGATGTCCTTGCTCATTGCAGGCGGTTAGGTTAGATGACCTTTAAAGGTCCTTTCCAATCCAAACTATTCCATTATCCCCTGAAACTTGAGGCTGAGGGACCTGGGGTTGTTCATCCTGGAGGAGACTGAGGGGAGACCTTACAACTGCCTCAAAGGAGGTTGTAGAGAGGTAGGGATCAGTCTTTTCTCCCAGGTCACAGGTGATAGGTTGAGAGGAAATGTCCTTAAGTTGTGCTAAGGGAGGTTCAGATTGGATATCAGGAACAATTTTTACACTGAACAGGTTATTAAAACCTGGAATAGGCTGAGCAGGGAAGTGGTTTCCTTTTCAAATAGTACATTTTCTGCTACCTCTTTTCCTTAAGACTACCATGCATACCTAATGTACTATGTTCTATTTGTTGCTCTCAGACATTTTTTCATCTTCTGGTTTAAAACACATCTTATACTTCTAAATAATGTCCCTTCACTTTTTCCCAATAGAAAAGTGTTCCATGACTTCTCTTCCATATGAAAGTAAAGAGGAAAAACAATTCTATAAGGATGGCTAAAGTGAGCCCTTTCTCAAGGTGTGTGATGCAGCGGTGTCGGTCTTTGCTGCAGCTACCACTAGGTCTAACCTCCATGAGGCACCAGCATTTGGAAGTGGCCTAGAGATTCTGAATCTAAAACTTCATTGCTGGTTGTAGGCACAGGTGGTAACTCTGAAATGCATGAAATTATAAGAATGACTATCCAAAAATTTAAAATTTATTCAAATATCACTGGTCATAAGAATCAAAGTCAAATTCGGATTCCCAGGATATAGATTTAGATGAAGGGAACAAATATTATTTTAATTAATAGCCACAAAAAATGTTCTGAATTCAGTTTTTAACCTGTGAACTGAAGACTGTGCCCCTCATCTTTATAACAAGGCTTGAGGTACATACACACAATGTGCTGCGGTGCAACGTAGGCAGGACAAACATAACCTGGGTTCCAAGAGCAGTCTTTCCATGTTAGGAAAACAGACCACAGAATCATAGAATCATTTCGGTTGGAGAAGACCTTAAAGACCATCAAGTCTGACCATTAACCTAACACTGCCAAGTCTACCAATAAACTGTGTCCCTCAGCACCAATGTCTACACAACTATTAAATACCTCCAGGGATGGTGGCACCACCACTTGCTTGGGCAGCCTGATCCAATGCTGAACACCCAGGCTGATCACCCCCAGCTCCCTCAGACGCTCCTCATAAGATCTATTCTCCAGATCCCTCACCAGCTCTGTTGCCCTTCTCTGGGCACACTCCAGCACCTCAATGTCTTTCCTGTTGTGAAGGACCCAAAACTGGACACAGCACTCAAGGTGGAGCCTCACTGGTACCCAGTACAGGGGAATGGTTACTGCCCCAGTCCTGCTGGCCACAGTATTTCTGATACAGCATCATATTGTTTCCACAGCTTAAGATGATAACTCAGCCATCATGNTTAAATACCTCCAGGGATGGTGGCACCACCACTTGCTTGGGCAGCCTGATCCAATGCTGAACACCCAGGCTGATCACCCCCAGCTCCCTCAGACGCTCCTCATAAGATCTATTCTCCAGATCCCTCACCAGCTCTGTTGCCCTTCTCTGGGCACACTCCAGCACCTCAATGTCTTTCCTGTTGTGAAGGACCCAAAACTGGACACAGCACTCAAGGTGGAGCCTCACTGGTACCCAGTACAGGGGAATGGTTACTGCCCCAGTCCTGCTGGCCACAGTATTTCTGATACAGCATCATATTGTTTCCACAGCTTAAGATGATAACTCAGCCATCATGATAGCATTCACAGAATCACAGAATCTTAGTGGTTGGAAGGGACCTTTGAGATCATCGAGTCCAACCACATGAAAAAAAAAAAAAAAAAAA